>CAIGQV010019070.1:423456-438707 GCA_903798115.1 Danio jaintianensis | reverse complement strand
ACACACACACACACACACACACACACACACACACACACACACACACATAAATGTATACAGTACACACAAACTCATGTTAAACTTGTATTCTGTATTCAATAAAATGAAATTCCAGCATCACTTTAAATAATTAATTTAAATCAGCAACACAATGATTCATTACTAAAGTCATTGGCCTGTTTCTAAATGAATCAGTGATTTGAAGGAATCATTTGAGTGAATGATTCAATGAATCACTCATTAAGACAGACATTTGCACCATCTACTGGTAGATTCAGTGTCAAATATATCCAACAAAAACACACTCAGCTGTTTGCATTTTACAGTCTCAAATTTTAATTTATGCTGGAAGATAGATAGATCGATAGAACGATAGATAGAACAGCAGATCGATAGATAGAAATATAAAACTCTCACCATTGGTACATAATGCAGCTATATAAAACAACACTAAAGTCAACTGATTTTACTGAAAAAAACCTACCAATCTCAGTGTAAATAACTTTAACATGCAAAATCTCCAGCTTAAAATAACCCATGATCATCACTATTCAAAGCAGCATCTCCTGCTATGAATATGCATGGATTGAAGTGATCCATTTGTCAGGCGCAATAAGTAGACACCAGGGTTATGGCTGGAAATGTCTCTCAGATGTGCCCACCATCACGAGCCCCTGGACAGGATTCAAGAAGGAGGATCTGGGGCTCTCTAGACTCATCCAAACATGGAAAAGTCGTGCCCTCGGTGGTGAAATGAAGCACCTGCTGATACCGGAGCTAATGAAAGCTGACGGGACCCACACAAGCATTACACATCTGCTCAATCTCTCTATCAGGGACGCTTTCTTATCACACAATATTTCATCAAATCAAAGCATGAGATATAATGTTGCATTAGTCACCAGGTGTAGTTTTTTTCAATCAAGAACTAGAGAATTTTAATGCTACACCATCTGGAAGTATATGGAAAGCAGAACAACTGGGTGAACTTGAAGGAAAAAATAAAAAAACATCTTATATAACAGATACTCACACACGCACATGCACACATTTATACACATACACACACACACACACACACAAACACGCACAAGTACACACATACACTCAAGTACACACACACACAAGCACGTATACACACGCCCATGTATGCACACGCATGCACATTTACACACACGCGCACACACACACATATACACACACGCACGCATGTATATACACACACAAACACACGTACACTAGGGTTGGGCGATGTCGACCAATTTGGCATCGTACGATGTCTAATATGAAACATCGCGATGGATGATGGCATCATCATCGTAGGCGGCTTATGAATAATTAATTCATTTATAACTAATTAATTATTTGTAGCCGTTTCAACTACCTGACCCGCATGGTCTTTGTTTTACTCATAACCAAATCATAAATAAATAAAGATAAGTTGCACACAAATTACCACCTGTCAATCAGGTTTTCCGTGGGACTCTGGCATGAATAGGCAGAGTGATCTGTGTCGTTATAATGGCGTCGACAAACTTGGTTGGTAAAAACGGTGCACAACCAACAGGAACCAACCAACAGTATCTGAGGTTTTCGCAAAAATTACTGAAGGCGAAAGATTGAAGCAGTGTACTGACGCTGTGGCACGTTACCTGATAGATTCAAAAGACCGAAGAGTCGTTAGATGGAGACCAGATTAATTAAATATCACGTTTAACAACTATCGTGAGATAAAATCCAGCGGTACATCCTTGATAAACTGTCCGACGTGCACTGCTGTCTGGGGTTTTGTGCCCAGCGGGTCTGCTGACTGCTGGAGCTCAGACGCGCGTGTACGCTGCAGCGCATTAGGGATGTGCACATCGATGCTGGAGTATCGATATATCGATACTCAGAAGCTTTAAATTTGGTATCGATATTTTTTTTTAAGTATCGATATTTAACTATATTTTAATAATTTCTGCATAACTAAATGTTGGGGGTTTTTTTGTTTTGTTTTTTATTATAAAAGAAAGAACATTTACAAAGATACAACATGAACAAAGAGACAAAAAGGGTTACATAAATAAAATACCAGCAAATTAAACAAGTTTAAATGATTTACACCAAGAAAAAGTTTTACATGCAATATAATTGTTAGAGTCTTTTAAGGAATTCACATATAAATCAAAGTCCTTTCTGAAAATAAAAAAGTAAGGGTGTTTCTTTGAAAATTTACATTTATGGATGTAAAATTTTGCCAAAAAAAGCAATAAATTAATAATAAATTTACAATGAGAAGGATCTACATTCAGAGAGTAACCAAAGAATACAATTTTGGGGGAAATACAAAAGTTTAGAAATAAGATTTTTTTTTACGAAATTAGAAAAGTCAACCCAAAACACTTTACAGTAAGTACATTCCCAAAATAAATGATTTAGTGTTTCGTTATATTGAGTACAAAATGAGCATTTAGGGGAAATATTGTTATTAAATTTAGCTAGTTTGGTATTTATTGGGTAGCAATTATGAATGATTTTGATTGAGACTTCAACTGCTTTATTAGATAAAAAGAATTTTTCCCGAAGAAGCCAAAACTGTTCCCAATCTGTCACCAAATATATTATTCCAAAAACCTATGCAAGCAGGTAAAGAGATCCGAGAACTATTAATAATTAAGCGAATATCTTTGTTTGATATAGAACTGAGAAGAGTTTGGTCAACAAAAAGGTTTGTGTTGTCAAAAATAAAAGACTCTAAAGAACCTTTGGGGCCAGATTTGACTAGAGGTATAACACAATCAGGGATTGCACCAAAAACAATGGCATATTCTTTGGGAGGAACAGGAAAAGAAAACTGATGCATAATTTTTTTCATATGAGAAAGGGACACCACAGTCATCTAAGAGCTGACTAATTAAAAGTATATTTTTATTAAACCAGTTATTTAAAAAAAAAGATTTATTTTTATATCTAATATTTTTATTATTCCAAATAAAATAGTTACGAAGAGAAAAATTATAATTATACATAAGAGACCAACATATTAAAGCATGTTTATGAAAACTAGATAAGTTTAATGGTATTTTAGAGATGTCAAAATTACAGCGCAACAAAAAATGTAAACCTCCAACTGAGCTAAAAATATAGTTCGAAATAAAATTCCAACATGACTTTGGGTTGTTTAAAAACGTCTTTAACCACTTAGTTTATTTAAAATTAAGTGTGTAAAAATCCACTAATTCAAATCCTCCCATGGCCCGATCAGCTAGCATAACACTTTTTTTAATTAGGTGAGTTTTACAGTTCCAAACAAAGTCTACTATAATTTTGTCCAGTATTCGACAGATTTCCACAGAAACATCCAATGCCATAGCGGGATAGATAACCTGGGATAATCCATCTGCTTTAGAAAGTAACACTCTACCTGTTATTGATAAATCACGCTGCAACCAAGAATTTAATTTGCACCGCATAGAGAGTATAAGAGGTTCAAAATTTAGCTTTGATCTCTTTTTTTGATCTTTACATACAATTATACCTAGGTATTTGATTTCAGATTTAACTGGGATGTCACAGATTTTACTATCAGTAGTAGAGTCTTTTATAGATAAAAGTTCACAATAGGACAGCCTTGACGAATGCCTCTATTAATGCTAAATCTACGAGTAGTACCATGTTGTAATTTCACAGAAGCATTAGCATTACTGTACAAAGTTTGAATAGCATTAATAAAATTAGGACCAAAACCAAAAGTACTTAAGGATTTAAGAATAAAAAGGAAACTCAATGGAATCAAATGCTTTATAGAAATCAAGAAAAAGTCAAAAAACTGTCATCTGGAATCATCTCTGAGTAATCCAAAATATCAAGAACAAGTCTTATATTGTTTGAGATAAGTCTATCCTTCAAAAAGCCAGACTGACATTCATCTATTAAACTAAATGTTTTAGCGCTGTGTACAGGATTGTCGGTGACGCTTTGTATATAAGACGTTACACCAATCAATCGGCGGCGGAACGTGACGTGAGTGATCATGTGCCTTTAAGCTAACTTACATACTCAACACACACAAGTCTCACACTTCTGCATTACAGAATGGCACGATGGCAGAGAGGAAACATATATATATATATATATATATGTAATGATCCTTTTTTAAATCATATTAAAATTTCAAATAATAAGTGGTATCGGTATCGGTATCGTAAAAAAAAATTGTGGTATCGCCCATCCCTACAGCGCAAGACTGTGTGTGTGTTTGTGTGTGTGTGTGTGTGGTCACATGATGTGCATTTTCAGCGGTATAGTGTGGAAGGAGGGCTTTTCAGAAATGCTAGGTGAAACACCAGTGTGGTCGTAGATCGTTTTTGTTCTAAAATGCCATTTTAAAACTAAGAAGTATTAGTGTAAATGGGGCCTGAGTGTGTGTTTTTCGCAAGCGGGTTGCTGCGAGGGGGTGGGGGATCGCGATGCCGGCTCAGCATCATGATGTCTATTCGCTATTGGCGATGGATGATGACATCGTCTATCGACCCAACCCTAACGTACACACATTCACGCATGTGCACACATGCACGTACACACACACGCATGCACGTATACATGCACACATGAGAACATATACACACGCACGTATAAACATACACAAACACGCAAGTACACACACACACACTCGACTGTATACACGCCCGTGTCCTGTCGTAACATGCCATTACTAAACATATTAGAATTTGAGCACATATAACACGCATGATATCCCATCACAGACACTGCAATTTCATAAAAGCCAGTGCAGGCTGTGCATAAGAGTGACTTCAGCATGGTAAAATGACTGTAATCCACAACCTCTTGCTTTCATGAAACAAAAAAAAGCATGTCAAATTGCACAAAAAAAAAAAAATCGGCGAAACTGCGAGGCCCGCGAAAGGTGAACCGTGGTTATAGCGATGGACCACTGTAAATTGTTAATGCCAGCCTTTAATGAGTATCCCAACAACGACTGAAGCTTCAAATGTTACAGGATTCATTTATTACACTTTAAAGTATAGTTTATTAAAAAAAAAAAAAAGATTAAATATTTGTCATTAAACTTATGTAATTAAATGTACACTGATTGGCTGTTTTTGAATACTTCTGCTGTATTGAATTGGAGTGTATGGGTGTTTCCCAGTGATGGGTTTCCCAGAATGGGCAGCGTGGTGGCACAGGGCGTCACGGTGGCGCAGTGAGTAGCACGTTCGCCTCACAGCAAGAAGGTCGCTGGTTCGAGCCTCGGCTGGGTCAGTTGGCATTTCTGTGTGGAGTTTGCATGTTCTCCCCGTGTTGGCGTGGGTTTCCTCCGGGTGCTCCGGTTTCCCCCACAAGTCCAAAAACATGTGGTATAGGTAAAATTGGGTAGGCTAAATTGTCCGTAGTGTATGTGTGTGAATGAGTGTGTGTGGGTGTTTCCCAGTGATGGGTTGCAGCTGGAAGGGCATCCACTGCGTAAAACATATACTGGATAAGTTGGCAATTCATTCCGCTGTGGCGACCCCTGATGAATAAAGGAACTAAGCCGAAAAGAAAATGAATGAATGAATAATAATAATAATAATAATAATAATAATAATAATAATAACAACAACAACAATAATTCTCAGAGAGTTTAATCATTTATTTATTTGTTTAATCATTCATTTCATTTATTTTTTATTATTATTCATTCATTCATTCATTCATTTTCTTTTCGGCTTAGTCCCTTTATTAATCTGGGGTCGCCACAGCGGAATGAACCGCCAACTTATCCAGCATACGTTTTACGCAGCGGATGCCCTTCCAGCTGCAACCCATCACTGGGAAACATCCATACACACTCATTCACACTCATACACTACGGACAATTTAGCTTACCCAATTCACCTATAGCGCATGTCTTTGGACTTGTGGGGGAAACCGGAGCACCCGGAGGAAACCCACGCCAGCACAGGGAGAACATGCAAACTCCACACAGAAATGCCAACTGACCCAGCCGAGGCTCGAACCAGCGACCTTCTTGCTGTGAGGCGATTGTGCTACCCACTGCACCACCGTGAGGCCCTTTATTATTATTATTATTAATATTATTATTATTATTATTATTATTATTATTATTATTATTATTATTATTAACTACTATTTTGGATTATAATAAATCAACAAATGACTTCCCTAAATAAATTATTAAACACTCGGAGACAACAAATAATAATAATACTCCAACAAGAAACGCTTGTTCAATTTTTACTAAAATTGGAAGGAAAATAAGTTTAAAACAATTGATTAAACACTATTTTATTATTATTACACTTTAAAGTATAGTTTATAAAAAAGATTACATATTTGTCATTAAACTTATGTAATTAAATGTACACTGATTGGCTGTTTTTGAATACTTCTGCTGTATGATTGGCTATCAAAGTGCTCCATATCCAGTCAAATTATGACCAATTTATCAACATTAAATCACAATTTATTACGATATCCTTTATTTTTGGTATATTTAAACATCAGGCATCACACTGCATTCCTTTGGGACAATAAAGTACATTTTATTGTAATTTCAGCACATTTAACAGATACCACTTTCACAGACACTGCAATTTTATGAAAGCACGAAGCCAGTGCAGGCTGTGCATAAGAGTGACTTTAGCATGGTAAAATGACTGTAATACATGACCTCTTGCTTCCATGAAACATAAACCCATTCAGATCCATCATTTCAGAGTATATTTAACATCTAATGGCGTGTACATATGTCAGTGTGTACATCTGTATGCATGTTTGTTTGTGTGTGTGTGTGTGTGTGTGTGTGTGTGTGTGTGTGTGTGTGTGTGCGGATCATAGCAGGTTAATCGAATTCCCTGTGTTTGTGCTGTATGATAATGAGCCAAACAGCAGTAACACACACTCATCAATACTGGCAGATGTCAGACACAACGAATCTAGCCATGAGTCTCCGTGTGTGTGTGTAGGAGTCACTAATACGGACTAGTCCTGTGAGCTCAGATCAAGACCTGTGTTTTCTTCTATTGTGCAGTTCTACATTAATCCACAACACAAATAATTGGACAGGCACAAACTTGTCATATTAATGCCCCATATCACTGCAATGACAGTCATTTCCAGCTTGTCCAAATGCAACACAGCCCGGTGCAATTATTAGAATTTCTATACTGCTGCATTTTAATAAGTAAATATCTGCCTTTGGTAATTACTTGCCATTTATTCCTTGCTTATGTAAATTAGGAAGTGTTTACAGCGGAGGTTCTGCAGGTATTGAGTCATTTAAATCAAAATGCAGCTGCTTTGTGTAATTTCTGTGCCACTTGGAGAACAAAAACACATTAAGACATTAAGGCTTTCAAAAAAAAAAAAAAACATTACAAAAATGAACATTTCCACTTAGTTTAATTGGATGCACTAAAATTAAACTGATGCAGACAAACAAAACAACAACAAAAAAGTTCCATCAACCAAAATGTATTGGTAGATAGACAGATGGATAGACAGCAGTGATAAAATAATAAAATAATAATAATAATGGGCAGCGTGGTGGCACAGGGCGTCACGGTGGCGCAGTGAGTAGCACGTTCGCCTCACAGCAAGAAGGTCGCTGGTTCGAGCCTCGGCTGGGTCAGTTGGCATTTCTGTGTGGAGTTTGCATGTTCTCCCCGTGTTGGCGTGGGTGTCCTCCGGGTGCTCCGGTTTCCCCCACAAGTCCAAAAACATGTGGTATAGGTAAAATTGGGTAGGCTAAATTGTCCGTAGTGTATGTGTGTGAATGAGTGTGTGTGGATGTTTCCCAGTGATGGGTTGCAGCTGGAAGGGCATCCGCTGCGTAAAACAAATGCTGGATAAGTTGGCGGTTCATTACGCTGTGGCGACCCCGGATTAATAAAGGGACTAAGCCGAAAAGAAAATGAATGAATGAATGAGCGTGGTGGCACAGTGGGTAGCGCTGTCGCCTCACAGCAAGAAGGTCACTGGTTCGAGCCTCGGCTGGGTCAGTTGGCGTTTCTGTGTGGAGTTTGCATGTTCTCTGCTATGTAAAACATATGCTGGATAAGTTGGCGGTTCATTCCGCTGTGGCGACCCCGGATTAATAAAGGGACTAAGCCGAAAAGAAAATGAATGAATGAATAATAATAATAATAATAATAATAACAACAACAACAACAACTCTCAGAGAGTTTAATAATTTTTTTATTTAATCATTAATTTCATTTATTTTTATTATTATTATTTTGGATTATAATAAATCAACAAATGACTTCCCTAAATAAATTATTAAACACTCTGAGACAACAAATAATAATAATACTCCAATAAGAAACGCTTGCTTAATTTTTACTAAAATTGGAAAATAAGTTTAAAACAATTAAATAAACACTTTTTAATATTATAACAAATCAAGTAATTACTTGTAAAAAAAAACAAAATAAAAAGATATATAGATGGATGGTTGGAAAGCAGTAACATGATAATAACAACAACAACAATCAGTGATGTTTAATCATTTGTTTAATCATCATTATTATTGTTGATGTATTAATATCTAAATATTATATATTTTTTGTTTCTATATTTTTATATTATATCTAAATATTATATATTATTATTATTATTATTATTATTATTATTATTATTAACAAAATCAACAAATGACTCCCTAAATAAATTATTAAACACTGAGACAACAAATTAGGTGAAATAATGTACCAATAAGAAACACTCAATTTGTACTACAATTGGAATGATTATAAGTTCAAAACAATTAAATAAATACTTGCTTTTTATTATTACAATAAATGAAGTATTTACTAAATAAAATAAAATGTAATAATGTAATGCTAACTTAATTTCCACTAATTTCCACTTCGACAGACAAAGTTGTATTTGGGAAAATATATTTATATTAAATATTATTAATATATAATATAATAATAATAATAATATTATAAATATATTATATTATAATAATACTAATAATAATTATTATTATTGTATTAATATCTAAATATTATATTATTATTATTATTATTATTATCATCATCATCATCATCATCATCATCATCATCATACAAATGACTCCTTAAAATGTTATACACTCAAAGACTCATAACAATGAGAAAAACTTGCACAATTGTTAAAATTAAAATAAAAATAATTTCAAAACAAGTAAATAACTTTAGGATTACAATAAATCAATGTCTAATAATAAATTGTGTACACTGAGACTACAGATACAATGACACGTATGGTAACAATGAGGAAAAACATGCTCAAATTTTACTAAAAATAGAAATTATAATAGTAAAATGTAATATTAAAATAAAAATATAGCTGTATTACAACATGTAGAGAGACAGTGAGAGAAAGACTAACAAAGATATAATTCACATTCTCACGCTGTCCAAATCTAAGACAGCCAGGTGTAATTATTAAAATGCAGCAATATGTAATTCTAATGAGTAAATATCTGCTTCTGGTAATTACTTGCCATTTATTTCTTGCTTATGTAAATCAGGCAGTGTTTACAGAGGAGGTTCTGCAGGAGTCATCTGATGTAAATGAAGCTGGTAGAATTTCTGTCACTGATGGCAACAAACAAAACAAGCATTACAGAAAAAAAAAAAAAAGGATTTGCATTTTGGCTCCGGTTCCTCATTTCATGCGTGTTTGTGGGATTTCTTGCACTTGCTGAAAGTCAAGCACACCTACAAAGGGTCTTCTTAGAGGTATGCGGTATTCACCTATAATAATAATAATAATAATAATAATAATAATAATAATAATAATAATAAGCTAATCAAGCTGTTGAGATCATGAAAAAAGTAAAAGATATGGACGTAGTATCCGTGACGTCACCCATAGGTTTCTGAAGAGCGCAAATGAAGCTACAAGTAGGCGTGGACAACCGTTGGCATTTTGTTCGCACGTCATCGCACCGACCGGGGGTTACCAAACAAGGGAAAAGAGGCGGCGTGTCAGTGGAGCTACAGACGCCTGCTAGCATTTTGCTTAGATGGGCTTTTCTTTGGGAGAAATGCTTAATACTTCATTACCTACGACTCGTTTGTGTTCTGACCACATGTGCTTGGTTGTATACTATATCAATAAAGTGTTCAGTCTTTTAAAAACACTGATGTAATACATTGAGCCACTAAACATTGTTCTTATGACGTTTTTCTACAGGAGGAAAACGCCAATCACTTCCAAACACTTCAAATATAGTCTGTGTTAGTAAATGCAAGACTATTGATGAAATCCAGGCATAACACTGTATGACAATGCTTCAGATGACTGTTTTATAGCCTACAGCTAATCAATCTGTCAGATTCTGGAGTGCATTACAGGTCTAAAGAACATTATAAATGATAAATTATCTTAAATAAAACAAATACATTTATAGATGTGGTATAAAAGTATATAAATTTCACTCACCTGGGAAATGGAGGCAACTTGAATGGTTTGTGAGCACAATTAAGTGCACACAGCATGCCATATTCTCTGATAATTGTAGGAAATAATTCCAAAAGGCAATTGACTGTGTAAAGCCACATAAAACAAAACAAAAACACAATATACCTATATATGCAGAGTTCAGCGGCTAATCAGCCAGAATGACGGCGACCAGCGAGACCTAGCTGTCACTCAAGTGGCCACGCCCTTAATTATGCAGACTTAATAAAACTTAATAAAAACTAAACGGATGAGTTATAAAAAAATTCACCCCTCACAGTTGTCATGAAGGGTAATATTAGCTATATGCACCAAAACCATCCTTTGTACCAGGCTGTAAACATGTTTTTATCAGCTGTAAAATTGGCCAATTTAGCATTGCAGTCAGTGAACATCTGGAGTTCCTGGAGCCCCCAAAGGCCAGTTGATGAATTGCAGTTTCAGTTACTTCTGTATTGGCTTCTCGAGGGAGAGTGGGAGGTTGCCGCTTGGTTGAGATACAGGAGATTACCTCACATGAACATACATGCATACTTAACTGTATATAAAAGAACTGTGTGATGATACTTTTTATGCTTGGTCACTGTAAAATAATCAAGCAGCTCAGCCTGTTGTCTGTTAGAAAGGACGGGCTGTATAACCAAAATTATATTTCACTGTATTTCACATGGGCGACACGTTGGCTCAGTGGTTAGCACTGTCGCCTCACAGCAAGAAGAAAGGCCACTGGTTTGAGTCCCGGCTTGGTCAGTTGGCATTTCTGTGTGGAGTTTGCATGCTCTCCCAGTGTTGGCGTGGGTTTCCTCCGGGTGCTCCGGTTTCCCCACAGTCCAAACACATGCACTATAGGGGAATTGTATGAACTAAATTGGCTGTATAGTGTATGAGTGTGTGTGAGAATGAGTGTGTATGGATGTTTCCCAGTACTGTGTTGCGGTTGGAAGGGCATCCGCTGTGTAAAACATATGCCAAGCTCTGTGATTTGTCAGCTTGGTAGCGCTGACGAGTGTGGGCGGGGGTGAGAGCTGTGGGAACCCGTTGGAGCGAGTGTTTACAAGTGTGGAGTCCCGTAAAGGAGCTGCAGATGGAAACTTTTGTTTTGTGTTCACCTTATGATTAAAGTTGTTGCACGTCCGCCGGTTCCTGCCTCAGAATGAGCAAGTCTGATCTACTTGTACATTAAGGTATAGCGTTCAGAAAAAACAAAACACCAGCAAAGAAACACGACACAGAGGAACATAAAAACCTCACTTGCAGAACAACACAAACAGCACGCAGAAGTATAAATGCGCAGCAACGGCGATCACTCGATGCAGAAGTATAAACCAGCCTTAATAGTGACCTTAAAAGCAGTTTATTCAAGGGAAACTAATAGAAATGAAACTTTATCCACAAGAAAATTTTTTATATATATATATAATTATACATAATATCATGAAAATGTCCTTGCTCTATTAAACGTCAGGAGGGCTATTAAATGGCAGGAGGGCTAATATTTTTGTCTTCAAATCCAACAGTGTACAAAGGAACTTGTGTGATAATGCATTGTCACAATACAAACAAATCAAGCAGCTCAGCCACTGTGATCCGTCAGCTCAGCTCACAAACAACCAACATCTTATCAAAACTTTCTTTGCTGTATTTCTCAGTGCTTCTGCTTGTTTGTTTTACAGTTGGGATGCACTTTTCAATTCATTTCAGCTCTGACAAGGATGAATGAGCAGTCGTATCACTGATGGATTGCTGTGAGCACACACACACACACACACCTGTGTTTCTAGCACATTAGCGGAGTTGTCAAACACACATCTATGACTGAGATCTGGATTGGAGCCAATGGAGATTTATAGCCGTCCGCTCATGATCTTCATGCACCTGACTGAACTGGAGCCGCTTTTACAGAGAAGAATAAGGAAAAACTGCAGTGTGTCAGATGTGCAAAACTGACTCCAGGCTGTAAATGCTGCCACAGTCAATTTACAGATATTGTAGCGGATAACAAACTGCATTGCATCGGAATTGTTGAATTCATAAAGACAGAAGTCAAAAGGAATAGCACTTTTTGAGGGCGATAACTAAGAGCTAACAGCATGCCGCTTGAGTGGAGCGCTAAAAATGTAAACATTACGTGCAATGCATTGGAGAAGATGCAAAAATTCAAAGCAAATATAATAATATTAATAGTGTATGCATTTCTGTAAATGCAAAAATTCTATGCAAATATCATATTAATGCAGTGTATGCATCTCTCAAAATGCAAAACAATTCTACACAAATATAATATTAATGCAGTGTATGCATCTCTCAAAATGCAAAACAATTCTACACAAATATAATATTAATGCAGTGTATGCATCTCTCAAAATGCAAAAATTCTAAAGAAATATAATAATATCAATGCAGTGTATGCATCTCTCAAAATGCAAAAATGCAAAGCAAATATAATAACATTATTACAGCGTATGCATCTCTCAAAATGCAAATATTCTAAACAAAACTAATAATATTAATATGGTTTATGCATCTCTTTTTTTCCCCTCAATTGCTTCGTTTTGTCAGATTTGGCTCATTTCTTGGAACAATTTGTTCTTAGACTCTAGCCAAGTAAACAATAAACTGTAAAAAATTGCAAATGACTAGCAAAATCATACATGAATTTCATGCAAGAATACATTTAGCCTTAACAGATCTTTTTCTGTCAAACTCTCACCATAACTTGCCAATATAATTCACTGAAATGAAAATATGGGTGTTACATTAAAAACGAAATATAACTAATAATAGTTTGAATAAAATAAATTGTAAAAAAAATAAATCAATAATTTAAAATAATAGAATTTCATTTAAATAATATGCAATATAAATAAAAATATTTAAATAAAATAAAAAATAAATACATATTTATACATACAAAGTTTTTAAAAAAGCATTTAAAATAAACATAATTACAATTCAACAATAAATATACAATTAATTGATTTAAAAAGATAAATAAAAATAACATAATTATAATATACAATTTAATTAAAAGGGCGACACAGTGGCTCAGTGGTTAACACTGTCGCCTCACAACAAGAAGGTTGCTGGTTCGAGTCCCGGCTGGGTCAGTTGGCATTTCTGTGTGGAGTTTGCATGCTCTCCCAGTGTTGCACTATAGGGAATTGATGAACTAAATTGTTCGTAGTGTATGAGCGTGTGTGTGTGTGTGTGTGTGTGTGTGAATGAGTGTGTTGGGTGTTTCCCAGTACTGGGTTGCAGCTGTGGCGACCCCTGATGAATAAAGGCACTAAGCCGAAGGAAAATGAATGAATTAATTTAATTAAAAAAAAAATTTTATATTAACAAAATTCAATAAAATAAATATACACAAAACCTTAAGTATTTAAAATAAACATAATTCCAATGAATAATAAATTTAAAATTGTTTAAAATATCATTTACCAAAATGTAATATAATATAATACAATATAATATAATATATAGCAAACTACATCAACTGAACATGTGTCTCCTGAATACTCAATTCTGACTGTTTAAAAAACAATTAAATGCAAAAAATGTTAAAAATTGATACCAAAATCAATTTTGCTCACACTAGTGTCCATGCAAATAAAAATAAAAAACTTGTGTTAGAACGTCTATGAATATTAACGATGATCACAAAAGCACAGCTATTAACATTCATATACTGTAGAGTCAGAGTGCTGAACTTCTTGACTCCGCATGCATGCACAAACACACCTCCAGCACACTCAAAGAGTCCTAATTGGTTTATCATTTATGTATTTTGGCGGAGAACTGGGGCATAACTAAGCTCTGCATGAAATTGAGAATTCATATAATGGCAGGCAATCATTACTCACATGCACGTCTGTGGGTAAAAAAAAAACAGACAAACATTCAGAGGGTTTTTAAAAGACTCTTCAGTCAGATCAAGGTTTAAAAGGTAAATACAGTACTACACTGTAGTGATTTTTGAAGGTGACACGGTGGCTCAGTGGTTAGCACTGTCGCCTCACAGCAAGAAGGTCACTGGTTCGAGTCCTGGCTGGGTCAGTTGGCGTTTCTGTGTGGAGTTTGCATGTTCTCCCCGTGTTGGTGTGGGTTTCCTCCGGGTGCTCCGGTTTCCCCCACAGTCCAAACACATGCGCTATAGGGGAATTGAATAAACTAAATTGGCCGTAGTGTATGAGTGTGTATGGGTGTTTCCCAGTACTGGGTTGCAGCTGGAAGGGCATCCGCTGTGTATAACATATGCTAGAATAGTTGGCGGTCCATTCCGCTGTGGTGACCCCTGATGAATAAAGGGACTAAGCCGAAGGAAAATGAATGAATGAATGGCTGCAATTTACAATTACAGTTACAATTTATATGGGCTGAATTTTAGCAAATACAACTTAACAATGTTCAACTTGGTTTAAAATTCAGCCGATATAAATTATTTGCAACCAGTGACCTTAAAAAAAAAAAAATGTAAATCCAATAAATCTTTTTTTCAGTGAGCATTATTCTTTTTTTTTTTACATTATTAATTGACTAAGTTTCATATTTAAAATCCTAAGCACCGATGTTGTTTTAATGGTTTTGTGAGAATAACCCTTGATAAACCAAGAAAACAGCCCAGATAGGGCTGAACAATATATGGTTTGAGCATCGATATCGCAATGTGTGTATCTGCAACAGTCACATCACAGGATTATATTATATTATATTATATTATATTATATTATATTATATTATATTTAGATAGATAGATAGATAGATAGATAGATAGATAGATAGATAGATAG
>CAIGQV010019070.1:391568-407494 GCA_903798115.1 Danio jaintianensis | reverse complement strand
AAAGCGTGTTTGGCATGCTGTCCCGGGAGAGAGCCCTGAGCTCATGAGATCCTCGAGCCCGGGGCTCCCTCCCGTTGCAGGGCGAGAGGGGAGTTTGAGCTCAGGTAGGTCTCGAGAACTCCCCAAAATGCCTTTTTAGCTCGGGACAGCAGCCGCGTATTGAAGAACCCCCAAAGAGGCAATAAAGATCAAAGCCATAACCGGCTGCTGAATGGAAAGTGTTAAAAAGATGGTACCAGGAGAGGGTTTGCAGGAGCAAAGATGGAAACGGTGCAGAAGGTGAATGGTTTAGGTTATAGTGATCGCTGCTACTGAAGTGGTGTACTGGCAGCCGATGTTGCAAATGCTATGTGTGCTCCTGTAGCAGTGTTTAACTGCCGTGACCAGGTGAGAGAGTGAGACAGATGTAATAATTTGGATGCGGGATGTATGAGCTCTGCTAGAGAGACTCTATAAATGGCAGTGGTGAAATGTCAGGATAGCTCAGCGGAGTGTCTCTGCTGCTGCAGAGGTGCGATAGAAGTCAGTATCGAAGAACTCTTACGCAGGCGTTTTAACAGCTGTGACAGTGCTGGGGAGTGTAATAGTATAAATAAATGGAAGTGTATGTGAGCTCAGCAGAGCATCCCTGCTGCGGCAGTGGTGCAGAGGAGAACTTAAGCTAAGCGGAGCATCTCTGCAGTTGCAGAGGTGCAATGGAGGTCAATAATAACAACAGGTAAATACGCTTCCGCAGAGGCATTTAAACTGCTGTGGCAGTGCTGGGGAGTGTGTCAGTAGTGGTATGTTAAATGGAAGTGTATGTGAGCTCAGGCAGAGCGTCACTGCTGCGGCAGTGGTGCAGAGGGGAAATGAAGCTCGGCGGAGCTTCTCTGCTGTTGCAGAGGTGCGGTGTAAGTCAATATTGAAAGGCAAGTATGCTTCCGTGGAGGCGTTTTAACTGCTGCGGCAGTGCTGGGGAGTGTGTCGGTAGTGAATGGCTAAATGGAAGTGTGTGTGAGCTCAGGCAGAGCGTCACTGCTGCGCAGTGGTGCAGAGGGAGAATAAGGCTCGGCGGAGCGTCTCTGCTATTGCAGGAATGTTAAATACTTTCAGTAGTGATATGTACAGATGAAAGTGACTAAGGGCTTAGCCAGAGCATCACTGCAGTTGCAGAGGTGCAGTGGTAGTCAATATTGGAGAGTAATGAGTGCTCCCGCAGGAATGTTAAAGAGTGAGTGTAGCTCAGCGGAGCGCCTCTGCTGTTGCAGAGGTGCAGTGGTAGTCAGTATTGGAGAGTAATGAGTGCTCCCGCAGGAATGTTAAACACTGTCAGTAGTGATGTGTAGAGATGAAAGTGAATAATGTCTTAGCTAGAGCGTCACTGCAGTTGCAATGGTGCTATGGGTGAGTGTAGCTCAGCGGAGCGTCTCTGCTGCTGCAGAGGTGCAGTGGGTCAGTATGGAGGCAATGTGCGCTCCCGCATAAGCATTTACTGCTGTATTAGTGCGGGGGAGTGTGACGATAGTGGTATTTGGAAATGTAAATGTATATGAGTTCATTTAGAGCGTCGCTGCTGCAGCAATTGAAACTCAGGGCGACCCCTAAATGGGTCGGAGCTGTGGTGAACGAGAGTAAATGGAAGTATGGGATAGTTTGAGTTTGGAGGGAAAAAGTTAAAGGAAGAAAAAGGGAAGGGTAGTGAAGGAGCATGTAGGTGGAAGTCGGCTGGAGATGATCAGCTGGGCTTCCCTGAGGTGTTATTGCTCTCCTGTGGTGTAAGAATGCTAAGAGGGTTTGAAAAGGTTGTGTGGGGGAGGGGATGTCAAAAATGTATATAGAATGTCCTTTGCGTAATTGATCTGTTTTGCTTTGCTTAATAAAGAAAGAGAGTTTCTTCATCCTGCAAAGTTAGATCAGATATGGGGGGGTGGGTTGTGGGATTGAAATTTGATGTTAGTTCAGAACATCTCAAAATACAAAAAAGGCTAATGTGAACATGGCATCGAGGGTGTGGCTGTGTGAGTGGAAATGTATCCCTTGCGTAGAGTGTGAATGCATTTAGAATGGACATGGATTGTAATAGGTTGGATGAGGGTCAGCTTCTGGAGCCGGTTGCCATGATCTCTGAAATGAGAAACAAGAGAGAATCAGAAATAATTTTTTTTACAACATAGTACATGTACGGCAGACAATGAATTGTTTTAGCTGATATCCATGCGAGGCTCCTTAATAGGGGCATGAGCAACTGTGAATGTAAGCGCCTTTTGTTAATGCATGGTGTGCAAGGATGGTAGAGGTGGGCATTCGTCCCCCCACAGGATGGCAGATGGATGGAGAGCTGAGGATATAGGGTGTGGCTTGGCTGGTGGTCCTGGAGAGACCTCTTGAAGACGGAGTAGGTGAAGTGTTAGTGAAGTGGAGTTTAACCCCTTAGTGATATAATTTATTTATTTATTTATTTTTATATAAATGCAAATGTATCTAACACAGAGTCAGAGGATGAAACATTACTCCATTTGTCAGAAGTGTCCTCTTATTCACAGCAGTCAACCGGGAAGTTTGTTTCTTTGCCGTTTTCACATCCAACCGACTTGCCATTATAAACTTGCATATGACACTTTGTGTATGGACGTATGAGTCACATATGGCATATTACTTTTTATAAATAAATATATCAACTGCCAACAGCAAACCCTGAACTTTAAAAACAAAAACGATGTCACCCCTTAGTAGAAACTGTGAATGGAATGTTTGTTATGGGCTTTACTTTAATCCATGATTAAATAACGTTACGTTTAGAATCTTAACATGATTAAAATCACAAGCATATCTGGCCCAATTCATTCACAAGGTCTTTTGCAACTGGGTCCATTCATGACTGTCAAGAGAGGGCGGGACCATCTCAAGTTTTGGGAGCTCCCTTGGATGGTGACACTTTCAGCTATTGGCTCAATGAGCTGTCAATCAAAAGTGCAAATGGTCGGCGGCCATTTTGTTGACCAAAAATCGCTAGTGTTTATGTCTGAAGACGCTACTCTACTGAACGCACTTCAGCGACTAGTTTGGATGATAGCAGTGCATTCCATGGATGTTATCGACGTATGAATATGCTGTGGACTAATGTTTTACGGATTGGATTGCTTGGACCCTTGCAGTCAAATTACTTTAAGCTATTAGAGTGTTATGGATCAGTGGACAGGCGGGAGACTTGAGAGGTGAGTTTCTTTGTTGAAATAATTCTAGTCACGCGAGTCTCGTCTTTCAAAAGGTTTATAAAATGTTTAGTCTTTGTTGGAGAGTAGTTATTTCTAGGAGGCTTCCCCTTAAAGCATGCTATGTACGTTACCGCGGGTGGACCGCTAGGAGAGCGGTAAGAGTTCGGCTTCATTGCAGTGGCTTGGATCGCCAGCGTCTTGAGAGTTTAGGCGGAGTTCGTGGACAGTGATCTTGCTGGAGATCTGAGTTGAAAACACGGCGGATGCGTTGGGTGAGGGTGTTCGAAGTGTATGGAGAAGGACATTATATTGACAGCGTTATGGTTAAATGGTAGAAAAGCTGGTGGGCCGGCCGGTGTCTTGCGGGACCTCTCGCTCGATTGTCGTCCTGCCGGGGCTGGATGGCGCTGAGCCGCAGCTGAAGTCTCGGGGAGAGCGCTGCTCTGGCTGAAGTTGTTTGGTTGGTTCTTTCCATATCGATAGGCTAAATGGTGCGATGCTGTAGAAGCTTTTTGGAGCTGGAGCGTTTTTGTAGCAGGAAGCGTTCTTCAAGACGAAGATGGCTAAGGTAAGATACTCTTGTTATTTATAGTGATTTAGGAATCATCTGATTGGTGGATCATGCATTAGCTAGTGCGGGACCAACTACTATCAATCATAAGCACGTGCTCCTCTCGAAATTAGTTTATGAATAAACTTCACATATTGTTTATATTTTCTATAACTATAACTTCTATTTCTCTATCTAAAGATTCAATGGTTTTAATTATCGCATCATTTAGAGTCTTATTGATATTACTTTTGTTTGTTTTTTAGATCATGGGCAGTTGTTATAAACCTTTCACTGCATATCGAATGGTGTATGATTCTGTATGTGGAAAATACGAAGAAATTCCAAAGCATTTTCACATTGATATTAATTTAATAGTGAGACACTTCTGAGACAAATCTGATTTATTCCAAACTTTTGACCGGTACTGTACAATATGGTGTTGTCATATACAGGCCCACGTGGTCTGTAATATCTGGAGAGAACCGTAATTACCATCCAGCATGATTAATATTCATGCAAACTTATAGTCAAGACAAAACTTGAGTTTCCCACTGATAATTATGACATTGTATGGCATTTATTATGTGCTTATCTCACATGGAGACAGCACTTTCCACTGCCCTGAATTCACTTACTGACAGAAAGGGAAAGCACAGATGGAAAGGACACAGAAGAGATAGACACTGAAAAGTGGAGCCCGTGACAAGACAGATCAATCAATAGCTTCATTAGCTTTGCCATCTCAGAGCGACAGCTTTAAGGCTTTTATCTCACAGAAAGCAATTAGATCAACAAAACCCAAGCTCAGAAACCGCTGTACTGCCACGCGCTGGGCAGGTGAGTGCTTTAATGTGTCTGCCTGCCAGCATTTTGGCAGGTAAAAATCAGGAATTGGCTCCCCAAAAAATCTTTTTTTTTTCTTCTAAATCCTGGCACTAGATTGATGAGTTGATTGATTCTGCTAACAACCGAGAAAAGACGATTTCCTCCTTTCCTCACTGAAGATCTAGAGCCCTATCATACACCCGGCGCAAGACGTGTTTGGTGTGATTTGTTGCTATTTTCAGACCAGCGCAACTGTAATTTTCACGTTTTGCGCCACGTTGTTTAATTAGCAAAATCATTTTGCGCCACTCTGTGGACTCATTGGTGTGCTGGTCTGAAAAGGAGGTGTGTTAAGGCCAGTGATGGGAATAACAGCGCTATAAATAGACAGCGTTGCTAACAGCTATATTTTTTTCAATAACGAGTAATCAATTGAATTACTGTTTCCCCCGTTAAAACGCCGTTAACGTTACTGACAATAAAATGCACGTTACTATAATTGAGAACACTGAAGCGGTTTTCATGCGAGCAGCGCCTCTCTCAGCCATAGGACCTCTCTTTCTCTGGGGTGTGTGTGTCTGTGTGTGTGTGTGTGTGTGCGTGTGTGTGTGTGTGTGTGTTCGGGGCTGGGGCGGGACAAAACCCAACCTGATGATAATTGGTGTGTCTGTGAACGTTGTGTAAATGAGAACGTGCCAATTGGCTTAGAGTATATCTCCATCGTTTGCCAATCAGAGGCAGAGTAGGGCGGGTGTTCACACACAAGCACACACACAGTCAGTGGCACACACCAATGACCAGGAGTCAGAATGATGGCAAATCCAACAAAAGTAGCGTTTGCAAACTGAAAATATAAGCACAACTTTTCCCTCGTTGATGTGAAAGGCAAGAATGTTTATGTAATGTTTATCAATCGTGCCCAGGATAATAGAGTCTCTCTGCGTCTGTGACGAGTAATTCTAATCTAATGAAGCACCTCACTTCATCACGTGCCACCACAAAATGAGTGGCTATGCAGGTGTCAACGTGAGCTCTGCTACCAAAGGAGGAGACGAAGCCACAACGTCAGAGCAAATAAAACCCTTCTCCAGCGCAAACACTTATTACTCAGACAGAATTAAACAAAATAATATCTAGATATATAGTTGAGGACATGCTGCCGTTGTCTCTCGCATTGTCCCACAATGGGACAATGTAACGCAATAGTTACTTTCCCTTGTAATTAGTTACTTTTATAATTATGTAACTCAGTTACTATTTGTGAGAAGTAACATATATATATTATTAATATATATTATAACCAGGGCTTGACATTAACACCTGCCAAATGCGGGTAGATTTTAGCTGTGGCGGGTTAGACAGAAACCCCCACTAGCCATTTTGGCTGGGTGAAAATAATTTTTAAATTGCCAGTGCTGCCTCGTCACTAAAGATAAAAAAATTAGCTCTTAGAATCGAGAAGCAGCACGATTAATAACTGTTCGCGCGAGCTAAAGAAAGCAGGTGAATACCGAATGAGAGGATGATCAGACGCACGATGAGACACAGCTGATGTGATGTGCGCGAGTGCTTAAAAGCTCCCGTTTCCTTGCGCAAAACAACCGTGCCTGGAAACGCAACTGGTGCGATCGTTTCTGTTTGAAATAGATTTGAAAAAGCGGTGCTCGTGCACCCACAGTCCTGCTGCCTTCAAGAGATCTCCAGATTTTTGTATGCAGCAGCGGTTGCTGCTTTTGCTTTTACCATTCTTCGAACAGATTATTACTGGGCCTAACGTTAACCGTATGCACGTGATCATCCTTTCACTATCACACAGAATGTTTTTCACCTGCTTTTGTTTACAGTAATTTTTGTTAATATGGTTTAATTATCATCCTTTAAAATAACATTGCTTTAATAGGAGATTAACTCTCAATTTATCCACAGTTACCTGATGATCTGGGACCTTTAACCTAGACAAATTTGTGGCAAGGAAATAATTAGTTTGGTGTGGCCAGAGAAAAAATTGGTAAATCCTTAGTGTTGAGCCCTAAAAAGTCATGAAAAAAAAAAAAAAAGTTTAATTGACGAGGAGGCATGTGGACAAAAATTAGTAATTTTTAGCATGCCAAAGCCTAATTTATGCATATTAAATATACTTTCCCAACAACAAAATTGTGGCTAGTGAAAATGGCGGGTGGCTAGTGACGTTGGAAAACTACTAGCCACAGTGGCTGGTGATCAAAAAAGCTAATGTCAAGCCCTGATTATAACTTATATATTATTATTATTATTATTATTATTATTATTGAGCTTCAGTGAAAGTTATAGCATCTCAAGAATCCTTTACAGCCAAAAAGTTAAGAAACAACTTTCAGACTACATTTGGAAAATGCATTAACTTGATTAAAAATTCAATATATATACACTGTATGCGAGTCTGATTTATGTTTGTGCGTTTAATTAGCAGATTTTTTTAGTGCCAATGGAAACTTGGCAAAAGCAGAACTTTTCAAATCTCAGGGGCACACGACATTTTACTAAAAAAACGGAAAAACTTTTTATATTCATCGTCTTTCACTGCCAGATTACATCCGAAGTCTTTTGCTATGGTGAGGAATGAAGCTGTGACCCTGAGAAAGGCACGATGGTAATTGAATTCTGTTTCTTTAAGGCGCACAACATGAAAAACACTGAATAGCGAATGATGAGCAGATTTTCACATGGCCTTAAAACCCCTGAAGAACATTATAAGGATGAATCGGGCAGCAGGTGTTTCACTATAGTGCTCTCGATTTGTGAGAAACGGCCCTTAATTTGTGCCAGAACAAGACAGATCTGAATCTGGCACCGATTTTAGTGAATTTCCGAACTAATATTCCTGTCAAAGCTCTAACTTGTTGATGTGCTGATGCTAAATTAAGTAGCACATCAATTTGTGGTGATAATTGCTTGCTACACATATGCATAACCATCACTTTTTGCCTCAATAAACTCCTAGTTCACTGTTTTTTGTTTTTTTTAAGTATACATTATTAAGAGTGCAAAACATACAACCATAAACACAGAATGAATAAACAGCAATTCAACAGGATTTTAACAGTGTGTATAAACTGCAGTAATAATATTAGTAGTATTTAAATAGTATTTAGCATTCATAATAATAAAGAAAATAATAATAATAATAATAATAATATCATCAACAACCTCCCGAATTGCATTTGGCACCTAGGGAATATCCAAACTAATATTCCTGTCAAAGCTCTGACTTGTTGATGCAAAATCAAGTAGCACATTAATTTGTGGTGGTAATTGATTTCTGTGCATATGAAAAATAAAAATAAAGGTACATTTCTCGATATTAATACCAACTATCACTTTTTGCCTCAATGAACTCCTAATTTATTGTTTTAATTATAAACATACAGTAAACACAGAACACATAAACAGCAATATAACATGAATGAGTATGAACAGCAATTACAATTATACAATAATATTGGTAATGTTTAAATAATGTTTAGCATTCATAATAATAAAAGAAAATAATAATATTAATCAACAACAATAAAAATAATAATAATAGAAAAAAGAAAAAACAATAGTAATAACTAATAATAATATTAATAATTATTATTATTATTCATTCATATATTCATTTTCTTTTTGGCTTAGTCCCTTTATTAATCTGGGGTCGCCACAGCGGAATGAACCGCCAACTTATCCAGCATATGTTTTACGCAGCGGATGCCCTTCTAGCTGCAACCCATCACTGGGAAACACCCATACACTACGGACAATTTAGCTTACCCAATTCACCTATAGAGCATATCTTTGGACTGTGGGGGAAACCGGAGCTCCCGGAGGAAACCCACGTGAACACGGGGAGAACATGCAAACTCCACACAGAAATGCCAACTGACCCAGCCGAGGCTTGAACCAGCGACCTTCTTGCTACCCACTGCGCCACTGCGCTGCCCCATTATTATTATTATTATTATTATTATTATTATACTGCAGTATAGTATAATCAATATGTATAATAATAATAATAATAATAATAATAATAATATATATATATATATATAGTAATATTCTGTGATTATAATAATAATAATAATAATAATAATAATAATAACAAGCATGTAATAACCATAGTAATAATGGAATAATAATAATAATAATGACACCTACCACATCTAGCTTCTGTGCCAGTGATATTGTGTTGTTGTTTTTTGTTTGTTTGTTTTTTGCTGATTATTAATAATTATTAAGTTAGTAGTTGGCTTTAAGTATTTTGGGTAGGATTAGGGATGTACAATAAGAATGGAAATGGAAATAAGTTTTGTTTTTAAAACTTTATTGTGTATATCCTTAGTGAAAAAAAATGAGAAGGAACGATCATGCAGAATATGTACTTTATAAATATTAATAAACAGCCAGTATCTTAACAATAGTCAGATAAATAACCTACCAATAAAAGCAATGCACTATTTACAGTAACTGCAAGTTGGGCTTTTCAAGTATTAAAACAATAAAAGTGCAATGCTTTTTTTTTCAGTTCAGTACATTGGAATATGTCCTGACTGTTATATATTTATACTGAGTCCAAAATAATCAGTATTATACATTTTTACCATGATTTACAGAAGACAGACGGTGCAATTTGTCAAGCATATTTAAAACCAGAATCATCTGATGATATATTAAGAGACTCTATTGAAGGATCACAGTGCGGCCCCAAAATACTCATTAATTATGATTTGTCAGTGAGAAGGTTTTAATAATTTCAAAGAGAATCAAATTTAGGATAATTGCATATTCTTTGATGTGTTTTAATAACAGCTCAGAATAAGTGTGCTGTTTCATTTTTGCATTAATATATCAGTCACTCTGAATGATGATGGGACATTATTTCATCCATATTTCGAGAAGTGAAAAAAAAAACCATATTTTTTTATGTCAAATCTGCAGTGTTTTGTTTTTTTGTATGGTGTCTTGTTGATTTATGAAGTTGTTGTTGTTATTCTAATGTATTAATTAATTAATTTATTTATTTATTAAAGGGCACCTAGTTTACCCCTTTTTCCAGATTTATTATAAGTCTTTTGTGTCTCCAGAATGTGTCTGTAAAGTTTCAGCTTAAAACACCCATCAGATTATTTATTATACCTTTCAGAAGTTTGTCATTTTTAGCTCTGAGCATCTTGTAGCTGTTTTTGTGGACTGTGCCTTTAATGCTAGTCCTCCCCGCCCACCGTTCCCACGTGCCTGTCAGTGTGCCTCAATCTCCGCCCTCGGCGGCCTCAGATAACAGACAGACATGAAGGAAGCAGATCTCACGTAACATTTGTGAGAAATATTACAGTAAGAACTTTCCCAATGATTATTTGATGTATTTGTTGTGGAGTTGCGATGATGAGTCACACACATTGTCGTTACAGAGTTCACGCACACACACAGATACACACACACACACAGACAGCGCACGCATTTAGCTTTGCACTGTTTTTGCACGGCAAATGGGAAAGGATACACATTAATATCCACTGCTGTATGGATATCTGTTATGTTAATGTACAAAATAAAGCTGATTTAACGTCCACAACCCGGGATTGAAGCGTCTTCTTTTATAATTGTTCTGACACGTGGCTGTGGTGATGAAGTAAAGCTGAAGTAAATCGCTGTAATTCATTACAAACATGCACTGTTTTAAACACGTGTTAAACTTGTAAAACTCACTCTTGATCACATTTGATGATGATTGATGATCCTAGCGAACTGAACAGATCTTTTATTCCCGGTTGCTTTGCGCACGTCCTGTCTTGTTGATATGATTATACGTGTTACTATGGAGACATGTTAATACGCAGCACTCCTACTTCAAGTTGCGGTCGGCCTCAAAACGGGAGGGATTTGGATGCTATTTAAAAGAAGGAAATTTTAAAAAAGAGACTTAATGTGTTTCTATCACCCCAGTATGTCCAAACAGCTTACAAAAGATGATTTTCGTCATAGGTATCATTTAATTAATTAATTTATTAATTAATTTATTTATTTATTTATTTTTTTGTTTTGTTATTTATTTATATTTATTTATTATCTTTATTTATTTTATTTATTTTATTTTTTTATTCTATTTATTTTTATTTTTTTATTTTTTTATCAATTTTTGGACATTTCACTGGTCTTGTTTATTTACAATCTTATTATTTAGTATTTTTATCTGTGAAAACATGTTTGTACTGTATGCATTTTACTTTGTGTAACTTTTAAACGCCATTTCTGTGAATTTTCTCTCCATAGTTTACACCGCATGGGCTGATACTAGAGTCTTCTGTTGGTTTATGAAGTTGTTTTTATTCTCCTGTGTATATTTATTTATTTTTGTTGTTATTTATTTATTGATTGATTTATTTTTATTTATTTATTTATTTATTTGACTCATTCCTGGACATTTCACTGGTCTTATTTATTTACAAATCTTATTATTTTGTATTTTTATCTTTGAAAACATGTTTTTGTACTGCATGCATATTATTTTGAGTAACTTTTAAACGCCATTTCTGTGATTTATTTTTTTCTCCATAGTTTACACCGTATGTGCTGATACTATAGTCTCTTGTTGATTTATGAAGTTGTTTTTTTATTCTCGTGTGTATTTATTTGTTTATTTATTTATTTATTTGTTTGTTTGTTTGTTTTTTTACCCATTTTTGGACATTTTACCGGTCTTATTTATTTACAAATCTTATTATTTAGTATTTTTATCTTTGAAAAAATGTACTGTATGCATGTGTGTACTGTATGCATATTATTTTGTGTAGCTTTTAAATGCCATTTTCTCTCTATAGTTTACACCGTATGTGCTGATACTTAATAATACAATGAACATGCATGCTTTCCTACTATGTTTGTCGATGGCTACTTGTTACCAATATTCACTATATCTGCACCAATATAGTCTCAGAAAACAATTTGCAGAAATCTTATTTTGCATGCTATCTTCATCAAATTTTAAATATAAACTCACAGAACACTTGGCTTTCAAGACATTTTTTTCCAGGTTATTACAAGAATGTTTTCAGGTCAAAGCGTCCTCTTTCCAATGATACCTAATTAAAACATCTTATTTTGTGTTCAACAGAACAAAAGCAACTCGTAAAGGTTTGGATCTCATTGAGTTAATAATGAGAAAATGTTCATTTTTGGGTGTACTGTCGCTTTAATGAAACCCTTACTTCTAGGCTTTAGCCGCAGATGGATTTCTCAGTGTTTTAGCCTACATGCTGCTGCTGGTGAATTTCCTGAAGCAAATAATAACAATGCATCTTTCAGAAATCTGTGATATGGATTTCTTACTTGTTAAATAAACACTAACAGCTCAATAAACAATGATTTGTTCTTTTTTTAAAGGAATAGTTCACCAAGAAATGAACATCGTTTATTTAATATATAATGTACTTAAGTTCAGAGACAATGTATTAAAATACTTAAACATACTCAACACTGTAATTTTGTAAATGATGTAAATAAGTTAAAAAAAAAAATTATCTCCCAAGAAATGTTCACATATTATTCACCTGGCAGGGCACCTGTGAAGTCCTGAAGTGTGAGTCTTGTTCCCAAACCGCAGGACCTCTAGCATGGCTTGACATTGAGGGGCAGTTGGGTCATAGTTTGTGGCCTGTAGACAGAAACTTGGACAAAGCGTTTTGCTTCTCTGGGATTTTTGCTATCATTTTGTGAGTGGATCCCCGTGGTGTTGAGCAGTCCGTCACTGTGATGTGCTCTGGGAGGCTGATCTGTCTTTGTGGTTTCCTCAAGGACACACTTTTCTTCATTCTGTGGGAAGAAGTAGCCCACAATCTTCCTACCGATCACTGTAATCAATGTTAATGGTGTTTTTTTGTCATGTGGCATACATTTACACTGTTTTGTACAGCTTGCATGTTGTGCTTTTTGCAGCCTAGGCTCATTGGAAGTGCATGACTCAGGCTACAATTTGAAATGTAAAATACGTTGCTTCGGGTATGTTATATTGTACGTTTCAGATGAGAAATCCACAAGAGGGCGCTGTCTACATTTTTGCAAATCTGAATTGCATTGCTCGAAGTACATTTTGTACAGTAGAGAGCACTGTATACATTTTTGCGAATCTGAAATGTTACCTAGGATACATTTTTGTTGTACGTTTCAGATGACAAATCCACTAGAGGGCGCTGTCTATGTTTTGAGAAATCTGAAATATGTTACTTTGGTACATTTTTGTTGCAGGTTTTGGACAAATCCACTAGAGGGCGCTGTCTACAGTTATGCAAATCTGGATTGCATTGCATTGCTAGAGGTGCATTTTGTTGCTTGTTTCAAATGGCAAATCCACTAGAGGGCACATGGCTGTCTATATTTTTGCAGATCTGAAATATGTTATTTATCGTACGTTTTGGTTGTACGTTTCAGATAAGAAATCCACTAGAGGGCGCTGTCTACATTTTTGCGGATCTGGATAATGTTACTCAGGGTATGTTTTGTTGGTCGTTTCAGATGACAGATCCACTAGAGGGCGCTGTCTACATTTATCCAATTCTGAATTGCATTGCTTAGGGTACATTTTGTTGCACGTTTCAGATGACAAATCCACTAGAGGGCGCTGTCTATGTTTTTGCAAATCTGAATTGCATTGCTCGAAGTACATTTTGTTGTACATTTCAGATGACAAATCCACTAGATGGCGCTGTCTATGTTTTTGCGGATCTAAAAATATGTTACTCGGGGTACGTTTTGTTAGTTGTTTCAGATGACAAATGCACTAGAGGGTGCTGTACATTTTTGCAATTCTGAATTGCATTGCTCAAAGTACATTTTCTTGCATGTTTTAGATGACAGATCCACTAGAGGGCGCTGTCTACATTTTTGAGAATCTGAAATATGTTAGTTAAGGTACATTTTGTTGCACGTTTCAGATGACAGATCCACTAGACAGTGATGTCTGTTTTTGTGGTTCTGAAATATGTTACTTTGGTGCATTTTGTTGATGTTTCAGATGACAAATTCACTAGAGAGCGCTGTCTACGGTTATGCAAATCTGAATTGCATTGCTCGAGGTGTATTTTGTTGCACGTTTCAGATGACAAATCCACTAGAGGGTGTGTCTGTTTTTGCGAGTCTGAAATATGTTACTTATTGTACATTTTGGTTGTATGTTTCAGATGAGAAATCCACTAGAGGGCACTATCTACATTTTTGTGGATCTGAAATATGTTACTCGATGCATTTTGTTGTACTTTTCAGATGACAGATCCACCAGAGGGCGCTGTCTATGTTTTTGCGGATCGGAAATATGTTACTCGGCGTATGTTTTGTTAGTCATTTCAGATGACAAATCCACTAGAGGGCGCTGTACATATTTGCAAATCTGAATTGCATTGCTCAAAGTACATTTTTTTGCATGTTTTAGATGACAGATCCACTAGAGGGCACTGTCTACATTTTAGAGAATCTAAAAATATGTTACTTATGGTACATTTTGTTGCACGTTTCAGATGACAAATCCGCTAGAGGGCACTGTCTACATTTTAGAGAATCTGAAATATGTTACTTATAGTACATTTTGTTGCACGTTTCAGATGACAAATCCACTCGTGGGCACGGTCTACATTTTTGCAAATCACAGTACTTCTCTTTGCTGCTCAGTGTCAGCTATCTATAAATTATTTATCAGTAGCATTCAAGCAAAAAATAATGGAGACATTACAAATTCAAATTGCAAATCGATTCCCTTATTTCTTTTGTTTGATTAGTATTATAATTATTAGGGTAATAGACGATAGTTGCATTTATCCAAACAGAGAAATGTTTAATGAAGTTTTGTCAACAGGATGGACTGGTTTGATCTTGGGACTTAAGAATCAATATCACTTTATGAAAATGAAGATTGATTCAATTTGGTAAATCAATACTATCAGCCCAGCAACACTTGAGAAAAGCCAATGACTTAAGTAGTCGTTCTTTCCTAAAAGCATCTTGGAAATTAATTAGAAGAGGGAATAAGTGTTAACATCTGAAGATCTACTAAGACACGCAGTGTTAACATTTAAATGCATTTGTATCAGCCAGCAGCTAAATAATGCACACAAGTCAATATCCCTTTCAGACGATCAATGTCCCAGCACACTGAAGGCAGAATATGTTAAGATGTAAAGAAACAAACAAGTGCCAAACATAAAGTCAGAGAGAACCGATCTGAACATGAGCTCTGTGGATAGATTTGCCTCCAGCCGTTTAATAAATTTTTCAAACTTTTTTTTTTGCACTTTAACTGTATGTTTGAACATATAATTGCAGCTTTGATGCAGCGAAAGAGATATCCCATGACTTTTTGCATTTGCTCCTGACCTTTGTCGTATGCTAATTGATTTTCACTTCATATAGTGTAAATTCCGACAAACACCATGAAACTGTTGAGTCAGTGATTATCCTGCTGACATTTGTTTAGTTTGGTTTCTATTAAACACTGTAGGCCAGTGGTCACCAAACTCAGTCCTGGAGGGCCGGTGTCCCTGCAGGGTTTAGCTCCAATTTGCCTCAACACACCTGCCTGGAAGTTTCTAGTATACCTAGTAAGAGCTTGATTAGCGGTTTCAGGTGTGTTTGATTAGGGTTGGAGCTAAAATCTGCAGGACACCGGCCCTCCAGGACCGAGTTTGGTGACCCCTGCTGTAGGCAGTAGACCAATCAGATCTGTCCAGTCTGTCCAGTCAGAGCACAGCAGAGTAGTGCAGTCTGTCCAATCAGAGAAGAGCAGAGTAGGACAGTCTGTCCAATCAGATCAGAATAATGCAGTCTGTCCAATCATATCAGAGCAGTAGTGCAGTCTGACCAATCGGAGAAGAGCAGGACAGTCTATCCAATCAGAGCAGAGCAGAGTAGGGCACTGTCCAATCAGGTCAGAGCAGAGTAGGGCACTCTGTCCAGTCAGATCAAAGTAGTGCAGTCTGTTTAATCAGATCAGAGTAGTGCAGTCTGACCAATCAGAGCAGAGTAGGACAGTCTGTCCAATCAGAGCAGAGTAGGACAGTCTGCCCAATCAGATAAGAGCAGAGTAGGACAGTCTGCCCAATCAGATCAGAGTAGTGCAGTCTGACTCAGAGTATCACCATTTGTCCAATCAGAGCAGAGTAACACCATTTGTCCAATCAGAGAAGAATAACACAATTTGTCCAATAAGAGCAGAGTAACACCATTTGTCCAATCAGAGCAGAGTAACACAATTTGTCCAATTAGAGAAGAGTATGGCCATCTGACCAATTAGAGCAGAGTAACATAATTTGTCCAATCAGAGCAGAGTAACACCATTGTTTCCAATCAGAGCA
>CAIGQV010019070.1:314958-328307 GCA_903798115.1 Danio jaintianensis | reverse complement strand
CACACACACACACACACACACACACACACACACACACACACACACACCCACACACACGTATGCACAAACACAATCATACACCCTCTCACACACAGATAACCTCATACACGCACAACCTCATACACGGACACACACCCATACTTACAACCTCATACACACATACACACACACACACACACACATACATACATAAAACCGCATACACACATTTTCACACACACACACACACACACACACACACACACACACACACACACACACACACACACACAGAAGCCAATCTGTCGTCGCCGTAAAGGCCTGCTGATTTCTGCAGCTGATATGAAATGCTGCAATTATGCCAGAACTTTCTAGAGGGGATTCGGATCAAAGAGACACAATTTTGATTTCAGTTTCTCTCTGTCACTCGCTCGCTCTCCCTTCTCTCTCTCTCAGTCCTGCTCATCTTTATGTCCCGGTCATATATATCTGAATATATGCTGCATTAAATATTCACTTTCAAACATCTACACCACATTAGATTTCTCTCTTCCTCTCAGTATTACTGCTGTGGGTATCACAAGTGAGTGATTATCTTTTATGCTGTGCATCTTTTATGCCATTCCTTTCCATCCATCCATCCATCCATTCCTTTCATTCTTTACATCCATCCATCCTTTCCATCCATCCCTTTCATCCATCCATCCATCCATCCATTCCTTTCATTCTTTCCATCCATTCCTTTCATTCTTTCCGTCCATCCATCCATCCATTCATTCTTTTCATTCTTTCCATCCATTCCTTTCATTCTTTCCATCCATCCATCCATCCATCCATCCATTCATCGACCGTGTGTGTGTATACTGTAGTCAACATTTGTGAACTTGAAAAGACAAAACCAGGAGGATTTCCGGGTATCTTCAAAGCAGAATCCTTTAATAAGAACTCGCCGTCTCTGTGGCGTTCGTTGAAAAATCTCTTAACTACTGCAGCTTGCACTCAGTTAAATACACAATTTAGTGGGCAGTGCTTATTAGTAGAAACAGAAACTGCCATTAGAGGTTTAGTAAAGAAATCTTGTTTTCAGGGCTTTGCCTGAAAGTATCACCCGGCCATTTGTTAGACAAAAGACACAGCCGTGTCTGGAACTGACAATATGCATTACTATGGAGACATGATACTGTATTTCACTCATAGGCAGTCAGACCTGATGTGCCTAGCACTTATAATTTGCATTACTTTGGATAAACGATACTGTCAGAATGCATCTTACAGTGTAAAAACATTCATTCATTCATTTTCCTTCGGCTTAATCCCTTTATTCATCAGGGGTCACCATAGCGGAATGAACCACCAACTTATCCAGCATGTTTTACACAGCGGATGCCCTTCCAGCTGCAACCCAGTACTGGGAAACACCCATACACACTCTCACATTCACACACACACTCATACACTACGGCTAATTTTGTTAATTAATTCCCCTATAGCGCATGTGTTTGGACTGTGGGGGAAACCGGAGCACCCGGAGGAAACCCACACCAACACAGGGAGAACATGCAAACTCCACACAGAAATGCCAACTGACCCAGCCGGGACTCAAACCAGCGACCTTCTTGCTGTGAGGCCACAGTGCTAACCACTTAGCCACCGTGCCGCCTGTGTAAAAACAAAATTTATATATTTAAAGAAATTTGTAATCTTTCAAATTGAATCAAAATCTTGCATCAAAGTTAAAACTATTGTACAACACCCATTCTTGTGTTAGGAGTTTTGAAAAATTCCACTTCAAATGTTACTATATATATTTGTACATACAGTATATGTAAATATATAGTTGATGGCAAAATGATTAATCCTTTTGTGAAATATTAATTATTTTAAAAATATTTCCCAAAGCTAATCATTTTGTCTTCAACTGAATATAAAAGTGAATAAACTGGAACTTTGTTTTGGTTGTTTTTTATCCTAATATATGTTGTTGTTGTTGTTGTTGTTGTTGTTGTTGTTGTTGTTGTTGTTGTTGTTGTTGTTGTTTTTGTTGTTGGTGGTGTTTTTTTTTTAGCTGGAAGCCATTAACATGCATGTACGTCCTGGAGGTCCGGAGGGTGTATAAACAATTTATTATTATTATTATTATTATTTTACTTTTTCTATAAAAATGCTTTGCAATTAAAATTCAGGTTTATTTTGACCCAGATTAAATATGTCGGTGGCTCAGTGGTTAGCACTGTGGCCTCACAGCAAGAAGGTCACTGGTTTGAGTCCCTGCTGGGTCAGTTGGTGTTTCTGTGTGGAGTTTGCATGTTCTCCCCGTGTTGGCGTGGGTTTCCTCCGGGTGCTCCGGTTTCCCCCACAAGTCCAAACACATGCGCTATAGGGGAATTGAATAAACTAAATTGGCCGTAGTGTATGAGTGTGTGTGTGAATGTGAGAGTGTGTATGGGTGTTTCCCAGTACTGGGTTGCAACTGGAAGGGCATCCGCTGTGTAAAACATATTCTGGAATAGTTGGCGGTTCATTCCGTTGTGGTGACTAAATGAATGAATGAATAAAGGGGCTAAGCCGAAGGAAAATGAACGTTTTCAATTTGAACGTATTATGACAGCTACATTTTATTACTGTTTCTCTAATCAAAATGCAGATTTCTTGGGAAATTTGGTTAAAAATATTTAACCAACTGTTCCAATAATGTCTGTCTTAAACACTGTCCATCTATAAATCAAGCGGCAACCTCCCGCTCTCACTCATGAAGCCAATACAGAAGTAACTGAAACTGCAATTCATCGACTGGCCTTTGGGGGCTCCAGGAACTCCAGATGTTCACTGACTGCAATGCTAAATTGGCCAATTTTACAGCTGATAAAAACATGTTTACAGCCTGGTACAAAGGATGGTTTTGGAGCATTTAGCTAATATTACCCTTCATGACAACTGTGAGGGGGTGAATTTTTTTATAACTCATCCGTTTAGTTTTTATTAAGTTTTATTAAGTCTGCATAATTAAGGGCGTGGCCACTTGAGTGACAGCTAGGTCTCGCTGGTCGCCGTCATTCTGGCTGATTAGCCGCTGAACTCTGCATATATAGGTATATTGTGTTTTTGTTTTGTTTTATGGGGCTTTACACAGTCAATTGCCTTTTGGAATTATTTCCTACAATTATCAGATAATATGGCATGCTGTGTGCACTTAATTGTGCTCACAAACCATTCAAGTTGCCTCCATTTCCCAGGTGAGTGAAATTTATATACTTTTATACCACATCTATAAATGTATTTGTTTTATTTAAGATAATTTATCATTTATAATGTTCTTTAGACCTGTAATGCACTCCAGAATCTGACAGATTGATTAGCTGTAGGCTATAAAACAGTCATCTGAAGCATTGTCATACAGTGTTATGCCTGGATTTCATCAATAGTCTTGCATTTACTAACACAGACTGTATTTGAAGTGTTTGGAAGTGATTGGCGTTTTCCTCCTGTAGAAAAACGTCATAAGAACAATGTTTAGTGGCTCAATGTATTACATCAGTGTTTTTAAAAGACTGAACACTTTATTAATATAGTATACAACCAAGCACATGTGGTCAGAACACAAACGAGTCGTAGGTAATGAAGTATTAAGAGTTTCTCCCAAAGAAAAGCCTGTCTAAGCAAAATGCTAGCAGGCGTCTGTAGCTCCACTGACACGCCGCCTCTTTTCCCTTGTTTGGTAACGGATTGGTAATCCACGGTCGGTGCGATGACGCGCAAACAAAATGGCGCCGGTTGGCCACGCCTACGTGTAGCTTCATTTGCGCTCTTTAGAAACCTATGGGTGACGTCACGGATACTACGTCCATGTCTTTTACTGTCTATGCTATAAATCCTTTAATTTAATTGCCATGTAGACAAAATTAAATTTTATCATTCCAGGTATTCTCGAACCTAAACAAAACATTCATTTCTCAATTAAAACATAATGCTAATATGAATATCACTCTCAGTCTTCTGCAAATAGCCTGTCAAGTGCTTTGAAATGTGCATTTTTTTATTCACTGTTTGACGTAATCTAAACTGAACATAAAGAGAGGGTGGGGCATAGAGTAGCCCCTCTCCTTTTTTAAAGAACAGCCAATAGCGTTAGTTTTTCTCACAGCTCTGCCAGTGAGACTGGTTGAGCTCAAGTGCAGCAAATGAACAGCCAATGAGAAAAAGGCGGCAGGGCATGTCAGACACTATAGAGCATTTGATTGGTCCGGATATTTGATGAGAGACTGAAGTATGAGGAGACGTTAAAAAAATCATTGATCCATTTAGGCGGAAGAGACAAACTGCAAACTTTACATGTTTATATCAGGTTTAGATCTGCTAAATGTGAATGTTGTTTACACTAGATATCCTTAAGACTAGCATACTGATAGTAACATCTAAAAAACGTTCTTTTAATGTCACACAACCTTTAACTAACACATAAAGCTGCTTTCTTAAATATCAATACCTGCACCAAATTACACACAACCTTTTTTTTTCTTCCATATTTCTAACTGCACTTTATAAGTCATAAAAGCTTGACGTTGCATGGATTTTCTGCGCCTAAATTCCATTTGATTTGCTTTCATCCACACTGACTTACTTTCTGACACCGTCCTCTAAATGAGGCTTTGTGGGATTGAATGCTGTATCTCTGGGGGGTTTCAATTACCGGCCAGTTTAACCTGAAGCGAGCGCTGTGTTTTTATTGTATGCTAATTGAGCGTGTCCACCGTGAGCGGTCGGTTCCTCCTCCGGTGTGTGTGTGTCCGTATCGCCGGCGTCTCATTGTCCGTCCTCGCAGCAATTACCAGCGCTTTTCTGCCAGAGCCGCCAACTTTGCTCTCCATCTGTCTCTCGCTCTGCTTTTCTCGGCTTCCGCTCTGATAACAATTTAATTAGAGCTGGAATGGTGTTCGCTCAGCGTTCGACGGCACCCAGCCGAACTCTGCGATCGCTGTGCATTGTTGCAGGTTTATTAGGCCGTCGTGTCATGGGGTGCATGAACAGCTGATATACTGTATGTTATCAATGCTCCGAGAACACACACACACTGACTCACAGACACACACTCAAACATATACACATGCACACACAAACACACACTCTCTCACTTATAAGCATTCACACAAACTGACACAAAAACACACACAAACACACACACACACACACACAATCACACAAACACACACTCACATAACTCACACTCTCTCTCTCAAACACACAAACATACTCGTACACTAACCCACACTCACTCACAGAAACACACAACACACACTCACAACCACTCATGCAAACGCACACACGCACACACTATTATGCCCCTTTTTACAAGCTGTAAAATGTGTCTCTGATGTGTCTAGAGTGTGTTTGTGTTTCAGTTTGAGCTGAAAATAGCACACAGATAATGTTGTATAACTTTCTAAAACTGACCCTTTCAGGCTTTGATCCTAATTGTGGTGTTTTGGTGACTGTCGCTTTAAATGCAAATGAGATTGTGCTCTTTTCAGAAGAGGGCGGAGCTACAGATGCCTGTGTGTCAGCATAGCGACAGATGTAAAATAGCACTAGCTGTGTTCTCAGTGCTGGTCAGGTGTGCATGTGTGCTTCAGTGTCAGTGTGTGCTTCATGCTTCTGTCAGTCTATGGAGACTCCCGTCGCTAATCATCTGTGCTTCTTCTAAAATTCCACATCTATAATCCTCTTAGTCTATGCTGACATTATCTACAGCAGCTCAAACACTCTAATGGCTAATGGACAGACGGCTACTTCTCACTCAGGGCTGCTGTTTATGCTAATGAGGGAGAGATAGCCGGGGCTTTCCCCCTCTGAGGACACGTACAAAGGGAGAATGTCAATCAAAGTGTTTAAGAAGTGTGATTACAAAAAATACAATTAATTAATTTTTACCGTTAGAGGCTGGATATATTCACACTCTGCTGACACACAACTGGGTTTAAACCCCTCATTTTTGCACAATAGGTCACTTTACATCACTATATTGCAGTTAAATCCTAATCTATTTATATATTACTGGACTTCTGAATGCATATTTTACCACATTGTTTGTTGCATATGAAGCATAATACTGTAGATTAAAAACCCATTTACTCTCACCCCACAACCTGTTGGACTGTTTGTGTTTAAACCATACTATTATAGTCTAAAAATAAAGCAATCATGCATGTTCTCCCCGTGTTGGCGTGGGTTTCCTCCGGGTGCTCCGGTTTCCCCCACAAGTCCAAACACATGCGCTATAAGTGAATTGGGTAAGCTAAATTGGTCGTAGTGTACAGTATGTATGTGAATGAGTGTGTATGGGTGTTTCCCAGTGATGGGTTACAGCTGGAAGGGCATCCGCTGCGTAAAACATATGCTGGATAAGTTGGCGGTTCATTCCGCTGTGGCGACCCCTGATTAATAAAGGGATTGAGCCGAAATAAAATGAATAAAGCAATCATAATAAACTATATACCATCTGTAAGCTTAAAATTTCTAGTTTCATATCTGGTTATTGATTTTTGACAAATATTACTGAGAACGAGTTATTAAATTTGCGACAAGGATACTCATCAGAGTCGTAAAGCACTACTTTGCTACAGCAATGCACATATTTTAAAGGGCACCTATTTTACCCCTTTTTCCAGATTTAATATAAGTCTTTTGTGTCTCCAGAATGTGTCTGTAAAGTTTCAGCTCCAAACACCCATCAGATTATTTATTAGACCTTTTAGAATGTTGTGATTTTAGGCTTTGAACACTATGTAGTTGTTTTTGTGGACTGTGCCTTAATTGCTGGTTCTCCCCGCCCACCGTTCCCACGTGCCTGTCAGCGTGTGCCTCCGTCTCAGCCTCGACCGTGTCAGATAAACAGACAGACATGAAGGAAGCAGATCTCACGTAACGTTTGTGAGAAATATTACATTTCCCAATGATTATTTGATGTATTTGTTGTGGAGTTAATTCAAGCCTTTCTGCGATGAGTCACACACACACAGACACACACACACACACATACACACACATACAGCGGGTGCGTTTAGCTTTGCACTGTTTTTGCACGGCAAATGTGACAGGATACACATTAATATCCACTGCTGTATGGATATCCGTTATCAGATATCAGTTATGTTAAACTTGTAAAACTCACTCTTGATCACATTTGATGATGATTGATGATCCTAGCGAACTGAACAGATCTTTTATTCCCGGTTGCTTTGCGCACGTCCTGTCTTGTTGATATGATTATACGTGTTACTATGGAGACATGTTAATACGCGGCTGTCAATCAATTCGGTGGGCGGGGAAACCGCACTCCTACGTCAAGTTGCGGTCGGCCTCAAAATGGGAGGGATTTGGATGCTATTTTAACGGCAGGAAATTAAAAAAAGATACTTATTGTGTTTCTATCACCCCAGTATGACTGTGGACACACTATACCTACACACAGTTCTGTCCAAGCAGCTTACAAAAGATGATTTTCATCATAGGTGCCCTTTAAGTTTTTAGAGGCTAAATCAAATACCCCCAAACTGTCCATACTATTTTAGAGTTTGATGTCTCTTTTACAAAAAATATGGTTCATATTGTTCAATCCATACACAGATATTGGGGCGCCCTCATATTGTCACCAATGAATCACATCACCTGGTGGTGATGTGTGGTACTGCACCCAAACAAAATCTTTTTTTTTTTTTTTTTTTGAGATATCAAACTCAAATTTAGAATATCATTTGTTCAAATATGTTGTGAAATGCATATTTTATGTAATATACTGAAACAAACATTTAATGTTTTATCAATTTCATTACTTAGACACATCACTTTTGTTTTATTTTAAATATGTTAACTATAGCTGCCACTTGAAGTCAGTGATTCATTCATTTTCTTTCGGCTTAGTCCCTTATTTATCAGGGGTCACCACAGCGGAATGAACCGCCAACTATTCCGGCATATGTTTTACACAGCGGATGCCCTTCCAGCTGCAAACCAGCACTGGGAAACACCCATACATTCTCACATTTACACACACACTCATACACTACAGCCAGTTTAGTTAATCAATTCCCCTATAGCGCATGTGTTTGGACTGTGGGGGAAACTGGAGCACCCGGAGGAAACCCACGCCAACACGGGGAGAACATGCAAACTCCACACAGAAACGCCAACTGGCCCAGCTGGGACTCGAACCAGCGACCTTCTTACTGTGAGGCCACAGTGCTAACCACTGAGCCACCGTGCTGCATGATTTTAATTTTTTATGTTTAAGAATTAAATAAAATGACAAAACCACATCAGTCTGCTTCATAAGACATGTGTTAACCCCCTGGTGGCTTATGGGTAAGTCTATTAGTTTGTTAAATTAGTAAGTTAGTAAGTTAAATTAGTTTGACGATGGATTTATGCACTTTTGGAAGCTTCAAAATAAAAGTCACTATCCAACACCATGGAAGAGCCAGGATAAAACTACTGTAAAACTACTCCGACTGTGTTCCTCTGACAGAAAAAAGTCATATGCATCGAGAATGACTTGAGAGTGGATAAATTATGAGTAAAAATCTTTTTCATTTTTGTGTGAACTATTCCTTTATACCCAGGGTGCCCTTTAAAGAGATACCTGCAGGAACACAGTACACACTGCATGGATATCATATTTCAAAAAGCACATCAAGGGCACTTTAAAGGTCCAAACATCAGTCTTTTCCTTGCTCTACATGAGACTGTTTCTTGTGTGCTCCGGAAATGTGTTGTGAACTGCATAGAAAGTGTGCGCAAACACACAAAAGTGTTGTGCTGGAGCTGGTTTACTCAATCCTTCATCTTCTGGCAGGGTACAAGCTGTTTTATCTGTTTGAAGAGCAATATGAGAGAGTGCGGCTCTGCGGTCTGTCCCAGGATGAACCAATCAAACAACAACCGGAGAACAACAATAGTGAGGAGCTTCGGCTTGAGCTTTATTACTTCGTCTTCTTCGTGCTCGGCGGCACTGGTGAATCAACATCCACTCATTTACTGACTCGCTGGAGGAAACAGGGCTTTATTGTGTCCCGTCGGCAGCACATTTACACACCTCGTCCGCAGGCCATTTAATTGCAGATTTTAAAAACATAATAATTATTCCACTCTGGCAGCTGCTTTTCTTCCAGCTGGACTTTTGGCTATATGATTGCACTGTAATAAGTGTTTATTGCTGAGGATTGTTTGGCTTTTGTGCGGTGCATTCAGCTCGTAGTGTGTCTGTAGCATGTGAATATACACTATATGACTGCATCAGCAGATGTGACACAATAGCTGTGTTTACAGCTTCACACTATTGGGTGTTGTGTAAAATAAGCAGGATGGAACCACTAAGAATTGTATAAAATATGTACAGGCACAATAAAGAAAGATGTGTGTGCAATAAATCAAATGTGAACAAAAATATGTCCTAAGGAAATTTTACTGATGTTTCAAGCTATGAAAACGTTAATTCTGAACGTCCGGTATTTAATGTAATATATGCAGTATTTACGTAGTGCAATATGTAATAATATGATGATAATAATAATAGTATAAATACAGTATTTAATAAATATTAGAATTTTTTTTCTCTATAATTCAAAATGTTAAAGTCCACATTAATCGGAAGTTGCTGAGACTTTTATTTCAGTATGTTGATGTACTTCCAACTGAAACAGAATATTAAGTAGGAGGCGGGGCTTTCTTTTGCGCATCATTCCCTCATAGCAAACTAACGGTAGGAGAGGGCATTAATGTGCAGTTGCTATGGAAGCTCTCAGGTTGATGTCAACAGAAGGACCGATCTGTTGTGGTGATTCTACAGTTGCTAAGGTAAAACAACTATAGTAATTGATCGGTTGTGCTAATTACAGTTGCTATGGTAACACAACAACTATAGTAATTGATCTGTTGTGGTGATTCTATAGTTGCTATGGTAACACAACAACTATAGTAATTGATCGGTTGTGGTGATTCTACAGTTGCTATGGTAACACAACAACTATAGTAATTGATCTGTTGTGGTGATTCTACAGTTGCTATGGTAACACAACAACTATAGTAATTGATCGGTTGTGGTGATTCTACAGTTGCTATGGTAACACAACAACTATAGTAATTGATCTGTTGTGGTGATTCTACAGTTGCTAAGGTAAAACAACTAAAGTTATTGATCGGTTGTGGTAATTACAGTTGCTATGGTAACACAACAACTATAGTTTTGATCTGTTGTGGTGATTCTACAGTTGCTATGGTAAAACAACAACTATAGTAATTGATCTGTTGTGGTGATTCTATAGTTGCTATGGTAACAACACCTACAGTAAGATAAACAAATGACCCAATTCTGTAGTTCTCTACAACTATAGGGTATATTATACTACAATACATCACAGTTTACTTGCTTTACTTTACACAGTTATCAGTTCACTATAGTTAGTACTACAGCATGCTGGAGCATTTATTAACAAAGTGTTGTAAATGCTACAATATATACAGCATAATAGTAGGTTTAAAAACACTGTAGTATTTCCTATAAATTACTATAGCATTTTTTTTCATATGGGGTGATGAAATAAACCTAGATGGCCTACAGCAGGGCTATTCAATTGGCGGCCCGTGGGCCAAACTCGGCCCCCGGGGCAATTTGTTCCGGCCCTCCAAATAGTGTGCCCAAAACATCAAACATAAATTTAGTTCAGTCGAAAAATGGTCGCTATAGTTATGAAGTGACGTGCATCTGTTCAATACAGCACGAGGTGCAGTTGAAGGCTGCGCAGAGCGTGAGTCACGTGACATAAGCGAGTGGCGCAAGCAGCCTTTCAGGTGGTGAGACCAAGACTGTAAAAAGGGTGAGATGCGATGCCTGACAGCAACTTCCATACTTTGCACACATCAGGTCATCAAATCACAGCGGTGATGACGGGTTTCCTAGACGCACTAAAAGCCAACTCTTCAAGGAGGTCTCGGTACGCTTTTTTGGTCCACTTTTGGTGCGCACTCGAGTGCGATTGCTACATTCCCACCTGCCCAGGAGCGGTTCGTTTGTGGTGAGAACATGATCCGAACTAAAACAGACCCAACCGCAAAAAGTACTGCACCTTTTTGGACTAATCCAGCTGCCGTAGTCCGATGCTCTGTGCATTATGGGAATTGGAGGAAAAATATTTGTTGACAGCGCTTTACCAACAATTTTAAACAGAGAGAGAGAGGGGAAAACATTACCTGATGGATCGTTGGTAATATTTCCGGAAGATGACCAAGTCGCAGTTTAGCTAAATTAATTCACGCCTCATCCTGAAGTGACTTGCGATGCGCCTTCGCCGTTTGCAATGCATTAAAACATTGTTTTCCAGCCGCAGCCACGCTTCATTCTTGAAATGTGTAGTTTGTCTAAAGTGATGTATACAAACTATATAGTATACTATGAGCAGGGATACAAACAGCCAACGCAGTCGTCCCTCCATAGTAAAAAGCAACATTTTGTGTCTGCCAGTTTGTTTACTTGCGGGAGTTCCATTGGCATTTTCCCAGCACGTTAATTCTGACCAATCGAAAAGCAGTTTAGGAAATACGTTCAATAACATCTGGCCAATGAGTGATGTGCATTTTGTCACATGACTGCATTTTGGTTCTTTTCAACTGGTTCGAACCAAAGCAATCAGTGTGGTGTGAAAAGGACCCAAAGACGGCAGAAAAATGCTACAATGTATCATGTGTTGCCTTGGTCCAGGCCACATGAACCGGACCAAAGATGTGAAAGCACCCTTAAAGAGCAAGAATACAACATATGGTCTCTTATATTGCTGTTGTGTCATCACTCATGTTGCAAGTCATATCTCTCCGGCCCCTCATTTAGGATGCTTTTCATGAAGTGGCCCTCATGACAAACTAATTGAATAGCTCTAGCCTACAGTATATGCAGGTGTGCATATACTGTAACATCAACAGTTCTGATGATAAGCTTGATTCATTCTCCATTACTGATATTTGCTCAAGCTCATTTCTCCAGTAATGCTTTTAGTTTCTACTTTAGTTGATAGGAGCAGTTGAAACATATTCACTATTTTGTTTGGGTGGCATCTCCTGGAAATGCATCTGTTGGCAAAATAATGGAGAGCCGCACTTGATTTTCCCCGAGACGTGAAGACAAACCCAGCTGTCCTGAGTGTGCACTTCTCACATGATCAAGGCCTTCAGTAAGTTCGCATTGCACCTGCAGTAAAACACAACAGATTGCAGCGGGACCAATCCACCCGGGGACGCTGGTAAAAGCTCCATTCATCAGCTGGATTCAGTACGGCTCTGTGTGTTTTTAACCTCTTCTGAGACGCACCTTCGGCAGTTTTATGTGACAGAAAATGCTGAAGCACACAGTAAACATCAAACGCTCTTTCTGAGCTCAGAGGAAATGCCGGATTTAATAACAGCATTGTGCTAATTGAAAATACTACAAGGGATTAGTCATGTGGAAGTGGCTAGATGCCGTATTTGTGCCCTTCATGAAGTGAATGAAATAGCACTGTGGTGAATATATATATATATATATTTATACAACAGTTCTGTCTATTCTGCAAATAACAGCACTCGACCCGCCTCTTCACCCTTCACCCTTGTGTATTACTCCGCCCACATACAGCAACAAGCAGAGGACACTCTACAGTTTGACAAATATTGCTGCTGTTGGGCAACATAATGTACTTTTGAGGCTTTTTTAGTGGAGAATGTAGTTGTTTAGATTGCAACTATGCAGTTTATTTATAAGGATAGTGCCTATTTTAAATATTTATCATTTCTGAGAGACAGCCATTAGCCTGTGTTTGAGCAAAGACGGTTGATGATGCTCATCCACAAGATGGTGACAGACGCATAATAAGCTCTAGGAGAAAACCAGCGTAATTTCTAACTACAGCTGATCAAATCATTATTAAACAGGTAAATTACACTCTAAGTCGATCTTTCTCTTCTGTATGTTGCAGTGCTGTATTTATACCATAGTAATATTGTGATCTCCCGATTGCAACAGAGAAATACGGGGAGATATCTCTGTAGACTGTTGTGTATGTGTGCAATTTTATGTGTTTGCACTCTTGTTGTGTGTGTATGTGTGTTCTCTGTTATGTGTGTGTGCTCTTGTATTGTTTTTGTGTGCACTCTTTTGTATGTGCGTGTGTGTATGTGTTTGCATCTTTGTGCCGTGTGTGTATGTGTTTAGTCTATTATGTGTGTGTACTTTTGTGTACGTGTGCACATTCTTGTGTTGTGTGTGCATGCGTGTGTGTGTGTGTGTGTGTATGTGTACTCTGTTGTCTGTGTGTGTGTGTGTGTGTGTGTGTGTGTGTGTGTGTGTGTGTGTG
>CAIGQV010019070.1:283824-291324 GCA_903798115.1 Danio jaintianensis | reverse complement strand
AGGCCACAGTGCTAACCACTGAGCCACCATGTCACCCTTAAAATAAACAAAAAACTCATCATCGAAAAATTTCAATCTGTTACTTCTATACACTGTATTTATTATTATTGCTACTTTTATGGCAAATGTAATTATTTTCACTTATGTTTTGTGTTCTTTATGACACAGTTTCAAAATAATTATCACGACTCGCTTGCTCTTAGTTCTCTTTTGGTTGCATTCATCTCCACCATTCCTCATTGCATAATGCATTGCAAATAAGTACAAATGTGCAGTGTTTGTCATGGCGGTGAAGCGCAGCAAGCTGAAATTGAGAGAGAAAGTGTGACAGACTTGTGGAGTCAGAAATAGGAAAGCAAACGTGTGAATCGGAGGTGTTAACAAAGATCTTTCTATCAGTCTGTTTTCTTGTACCTGCTGTTTCAGATAAGCTTTCTGCATGAATACCACATCAAGCACTCAGTGCATAATCATGACAGCATTTTTGTATTTAATGTATTTTGAATGTAGTTAATTGTATTTTATGACTCTCTTCACACTCCATTTGTGTGCATGTGTATGCATGTATGTATGTATGTATGTATGTATATATATGCATGCTTATTTGAAGAGGCATTCTAAAAATATAGTACATTTATCGCATATATTTCACAATATTGCACAGTTGCTTGTTTATATATTTGTTTTCATGCATTAGAGTTACAAATATGTACATACATTGTCAGATATATTAATTGTAATTTTATTTATATGTTCATACATGGACATATAGTTAATTTAGGACAAAATTATTCAGCCTTCTGTGAAATTTTTATTATTTTTGTAAATACTGTGTGGAAAAAATGCTCTTACTCTGTTAAACAGCATTTTAGAAATCTATGAAAAAGAATAGGAATTTTACAGTAGGGTGAATACTTTGGTCATAGTTGTGAAGGTGGTTATATGTGTATAATTGTGAGTGTGAATAATTAATCTGTTGCTTGCCTAAACTAATTTAAAATGAGCTGAAACAACACAATTCTGGAGATTGTTTAGGAAATTAATTAGTTTTATATTCAATCTACTTAAATTAGTAAACTTAAACTAATTAAACGTAACTTAACGTAACTTAAACGTTACTTAAACGTAAACTTAATGGATTTGTGTTGACACAACATGAATGCATTGTGTGGAACCCTGCATTTTTTACAGTGTATAGTAATTATTTATGTTGTGGTTATTCTATAGTTGCCATGGTAACACAACAACTACAGTAATTATTTATGTTGTGGTGATTCTATAGTTGCTATGGTAACACAACAACTGTAGTAATATAAACAAATGACCCAATACTGTAATTTTCTACAACTGTAGGGTATATTATACTACAATACACCACATGCTATGTTTTTGTGATTATGGTTTGCTGTGGGTTCTTCTCAGATCTCTGTGGCCGCTCAGATCAGAGTCCAGCAGAAGCATCTGTAGTGGAACAATAGTAAGCAGTAACTATAGTTAGTGATCTATTGTGGTGATTCTAAAGTTGCTATGGTAACACAACAACTATAGTAACTGATCAGTTGTGGTGATTCTATAGTTGCTATGGTAACACAACAACTATAGTAACTGATCAGTTGTGGTGATTCTATAGTTGCTATGGTAACACAACAACTATAGTAACTGAGCCGTTGTGGTGATTCTATAGTTGCTATGGTAACACAACTATAGTAATTGGTCTGTTGTGGTGATTCTATAGTTGCTATGATAACACACCAACTATAGTAATTAATCTGTTGTGATGATTCTATAGTTACTATGGTAACACAAAAACTCTAGTAATTGATTGGTTGGGGTGATTATATAGTTGCTATGGTAACACACCAACTATAGTAATTATTTATGTTGTGGTGATTCTGTAGTTCCTATGGTAACACAACAGCTATAGTAATTATACTGTTGTGGTGATTCTATAGTTGCTATGGTAACACAACAACTGTAGTCATATAAACAAATGACCCAATGCTGTAGTTTTCTACAACTGTAGGGTATATTATACTACAATACACCACAGGTTATGTTTTTTTTTTTTATGTGATTATGGTTTGCTGTGTGTTGTTTGGTCAGATGTTTGTGGCCGCTCTGTGGATTGAGGAATCAGAGATGAAGTTTAGCCCTTGCTGTGGGTCGAGGCGTAAATAGAGAGAGATTGACTCACCCGCATGTTTCATTCACAACCACACAAATCAGAGGTGAGAAGATTCCAGAGATTTTGTGAACGTCTGTGGGAATCACACTGACAGAGCATCAGACGCACTCCTGTTCTTACACATTATTATTATTATTATTCATTCATTCATTCATTTTCTTTTCGGCTTAGTCCCTTTATTAATCAGGGGTCGCCACAGCGGAATGTACCGCCAACTTATCCAGCATATGTTTTACGCAGCGAATGCCCTTCCAGCTGCAACCCATCACTGGGAAACATCCACACACACTCATTCACACACATACACTACGGACAATTTAGCTTACCCAATTCACCTATACCACATGTGTTTGGACTGTGGGGGAAACCGGAGCACCAAGAGGAAACCCACGCCAACACCGGGAGAACATGCAAACTCCACACAGAAACGCCAACTGGCCCAGCCGGGGCTCGAACCAGCGACCTTCTTGCTGTGAGGTGATTGTGCTACCCACTGAACCACCGTGCTGCCCCTATTATTATTTTTATTATATTATTATTTTTTTATTATGATTATTATTATTATGATTATTATTATTATATTATTATTTTATTATTATTATTATTATTATTACACCACTCTCTGGAATACTGAATTCCGCAGATTTTTAGCCCCTCGTTGAGTCTATTTATTTACTTGTGTAAATGTATATTTATTCAGTTTTTAAATTAATGTCAGTAATATTATTGACTAATATGAAAATGTTCATCTGATTTATTTACAATACAGTTTGTGCAGTAATATTTTCTGTCTTTTAGTAGATATATTATTATGTGAGAGACTTGCTTTGTTTACCAAACAAGAGGATCTAATTGGATTTGCACTGTAAACATTAAATAAAGGTTAAAAAGATATGATTCTTTAACTCATATATTAAGTTTTTAGTTGCGATACTGCCAAAATCAGTCCCCATTAATCCACAATTTTTTAATGCAAAAATAGCAAAAAATGTACGCAGATTCTGTCTGGCCCTGGTCATGACATTCCAAGGTATGTTATTCCCAGATAACAACTGATTACACTAATAACACAGACTCATCCAGGTCCTATCAATCATCTTGACCATTACAAAAAAATATTATATTAAATGCTCTTTCACACAATACCCATGTTTGCTTCTAAAAATGTGAGAGGCGGCGCTTAAGAATGGGTTTTAAAAAGCACAGCATATCGCTAGTTCCACGTGAGGCGATATTGTTAATGTGATGCAATAACAGACCCATTATCATATGTGTTGTGATGAGCACTTGAAGATACATCATATAACTCAGGATATCTGGACAAAGCCACAATGAGCTCCTCCTCCGCCATGATATAACAGTAAATAAAACAGTTGTCATGGCAACTTTCTACTATAAACAGAAGCTTGCAATGGTTGCCCTGCCTCCAAGCTCTTCTGATTGGTCCACTGCTGTGGGACTGACAGTGATGAGCTGACACCAAAATGCGGAGCTTAAAAAGATGCAAGACATGAGCTTAATGGTCAAACACGTCCATCCAGTGCATGTTTACAGTGCATCCGGAAAGTATTCATAGCGCTTCACTTTTTCCACATTTTTTTGTTACAGCCTTATTCCAAAATGGATGAAAATTCATTTATTTCCTCAACATTCTACACACAATACCCCATAATGACAATGTGAAAAAAGATTTTTTGAAATTGTTGCAAATTTATTAAAAATAAAAAACCTGTAAAATCACATGTACATAAGTATTCACAGCCTTTGCTCAATACTTTGTTGATGCACCTTTGGCAGCACTTACAGCCTCAAGTCTTTTTGAATATGATGCCACAAGCTTGGCACACCTGTCTTTGGGAGTTTTTGCCCGTTCCTCTTTGCAGTACCTCTCAAGCTCTATCAGATTGGTTGGGAAGCGACGGTGTACAGACATTTTCAGATCTCTCCAGAGATGTTCAATAGGATTTAGGTCTGGGCTCTGGCTGGGCCACTCAAGGACATTCACCGAGTTGTTGTGATGCCACTCCATTGATATTTTGGCGGTGTGCTTTGGGTCATTGTCCTGCTGGAAGACGAACCGTCACCCCAGTCTGAGGTCAAGAGCACTCTGAAGCAGGTTTTCATTCAGGATGTCTCTGTACATTGCTGCATTCATCTTTCCCTCTATCCTGACTAGTCTTCCAGTTCCTGCTGCTGAAAAACATCCCCACAGCATGATGCTGCCACCACCATGCTTCACTGTAGGGATGGTATTAGCCTGGTGATGAGCGGTGCCTGGTTTTCTCCAAACGTAACGCCTGCCATTTACTCCAAAGAGTTCAATTTTAGTCTCATCAGACCAGAGAATTTTGTTTCAGATGCCTTTTGGCAGATTCCAGGCGGGCTGCTATGTGCCCTTTACTAAGGAGTGTCTTCCGTCTGGCCACTCTACCATACAGGCCTGATTGGTGGATTGCTGCACAGATGGTTGTCCTTCTGTAAGGTTCTCCTCTCTCCACAGAAGAACGCTAGAGCTCAGACAGAGTGACCATCGGGTTATTGATCACCTCCCTGACTAAGGCCCTTCTCCCCCGATCACTGAGCTTAGATGGCCGGCCAGCTCTAGGAAGAGTCCTGGTGGTTCCAAACATCTTCCACTTATGGATGATGGAGGCCAGAAATTTTTCCTTCCCCAGCCTTGTGCCTCGAGACAATCCTCTCTCGGAGGTCTACAGACAATTCCTTTGTCTTTATGCTTGGTTTGTGCTTTGACATGCACTGTCAACCCTGGGACCTTATATAGACAGGTGTATGTCTTTTCAAATCATGTCCAATCAACTGAATTTACCACAGGTGATCTCCAATGAACTGCTGAAACATCTGGAAACAGAATGTACCTGAGCTCAATTTAGAGCTTCATGGCAAAGGCTGTGAATACTGATGTACATGTGATTTTTCAGGTATTTTATTTTTTGCAACAATTTCAAAAACTCTTTGTTCACATTGTCATTATGGGGGATTGTGTGCAGAATGTTGAGAAAAGAAATGAATTTAATCCAATTTTGGAATAAGGCTGTAACATAAAAAAATGTGGAAAAAGTGAAGCGATATGAATACTTTCCGGATGCACTGTACATTGAAAAACAATAGAAAAGTAGTGCATTGGAAAGAAAAAAACCTTCTGTGTGAACTGCCCCTGAGAGAAAATTACATTTTATCAGTTTAATAACATTACGTGGACAATACTTTTGAATTACACTCGTCCAGGACAATATACAGTAGCCACATTAAAAACATTCCACATATAACCAATGTTTTTGTGCTAACATTGTAAGACACTTACAAAAGGCCAGATAACGTGGAACAAATCTTCAATCAGCATTACTTGAGGAAGATGTTTGTATCCTGATTCATTTTTAACAAGTTTTCACTCTAAAACAGCATATTCTCACAAGCAAATTAAGCATCATATTGAATTAAACATGGAATTTTGAAACTGAAGCACACTAGTAATCTTTATTTAAAACTGCTACAGTGTAATGGGATTAAAACTGCAGTGCTCCATACTGTATATTCACTCTGATTTCCTTCATAATTACAGTATTCTGTTTACACCAGCAGCTTATGTATAATCTCATTATATGGTTATTAAACATATATTGTAACTTCGGATGTTTACATGGGGTTTTACATCCCAGATCAAACTCTTTACAACTGCACAAGATTGAAGAGAGCTCAATCCTTTCACAGTGTCTCTAATTCTCCATACGAACCGCTACAGAAGACTCTTTCAGCATTCATGAGGTTATTTCTGTATCAGTGTGTGGATTTTAACCAGCGCAGATGCTGTGAAATTTCATTCTGAATTTCCCAAGTGCTGTTTAGCATTGAGATTTATTTTTTTAACGCAGTTTTAATAACTAATTTCTTTTGTCTTGGCCATGATGACAGTACTTCATATTTAACACTTTAGATCAGTGTTGGGTAAGTTACTCAAAGAAGTAATTAATTACTAATTGCATCATTAAATTTTTATTTTAATTACATTTTTAATTACAATGTTTGAAAACTAACTCAGTTGCTCAATTAGTCATTGGTGATTCAAAGGAATCAAATGGAATGGGTTCGCTGAACAGAGAGGTTTGATTCACTGAAATGAATCAGACTTTGAGGTTATTCCAGGAGAGAGTCTGAGTGTTTCTGCAGTTCATGTGACAAAAACAACATGTGGCATTTTGTCTCGCTGCATTGCTACTTGTGGAAAAAAATGTGTTAATGGAAAACTGACATTCTTTTCATTTATTTAGAAGCTGAGCACTATCAAATCTTACATTAGTAATGTCACTTCTATAAACAAATGCAAAGAAATCTATCACTGATAATGTCTTTGACAAAAGAATCAAAAGCTGTGTATGAAAATTCTATAAATAAATTAAAATAGTCTTTATACACTATCAGAAATAAAGGTACAGGAGCTGTCACAGGGGCAGTAACTTTTCAAAAGACACATATTTTTACCCGAAGGGTCTATAATGGTACCTCAAAGGTACTTTTTAGGTACATTTGGGCACTAAAATGTACCTTTGAGGTACCACTGTGGACTCTTTGGGTACAAATATGTAAGGGACTGCCCCAGTGACAGCTCCTGTACCTTTATTTCTGAGAGTGTATGAGGCCCAAAATTACGTTTTTGTGACATTTTTTTTTCTTAAAACATGATATTGTGATATTTGTTATATGTGATATAACATGATATTTTACATTATATGATATATATATATATATATATACTTTTATTAATTGTTAGGATTAAATGCATTTTATTTTAATTAAATCCTTCAATGTTTTTTATCCCTCAGGGATTTTGCAAGATTTTTCAAAACAAGGTTTGCTTCAGATCTTGTGTTTTGAAAATGAGCGGCATAATAAATTGCATTTAACTCTAATAATTAATTCAGGTATATATTATGTGCTTTTATACACAAAAAAGGTTGTAGTTTTTACTTGATCTGAATTGTCAAACAGAAAATGTTCAAATTATTATTATTATTATTATTATTATTATTATTATTATTATATATATACAGGGTGACACGGTGGCTCAGTGGTTAGCACTGTCGCCTCACAGCAAGAAGGTCGCTGATTCGAGTCCCAGCTGGGTCAATTGCCGTTTCTGTGTGAAGTTTGCATGTTCTCCAGATGTTGGCATGGGTTTCCTCCGGGTGCTCCGGTTTCCCCCACAGTCCAAACACATGCACTATAGGGGAGTTGAATAAGCTAAATTGGCCATAGTGTATGAGTGTGTGTGTGTGTGTGTGTGTGTGTGTGTGTGTGTG
>CAIGQV010019070.1:264199-277983 GCA_903798115.1 Danio jaintianensis | reverse complement strand
TAGCATAGTGATGGGTCATAATGCCCCAGTATAGTATAATGATGGGTTATAGTGCCCCAGTATAGTATAGTGATGGGTCCTACTGCCACAGTATAGTATAACGATGGGTCGTAATGCCCCAGTATTGTATAATGATGGGTCATAATGCCCCAGTATAATATAGTGATGGGTCCTATTTCCCCAGTATATTACAGTGACGGGCCCTGTTTCCCCAGTATAGTATAGTGATGGATCCTAATGCCCCATTATAGTGATGGGTCCTAACGCCCCAGTATACTGATGGGTCCTAATGCCCCAGTATCGTGATGGGTCCTAATGCCCCAGTATAGTGATGGGTCGTAATGCCCCATTATAGTGATGGGTCCTAACCCCTCAGTATACTGATGGGTCCTAATGCCCCAGTATAGTGATGGGTCCTAATGCCCCATACCCCTTAGTAGTGATTTAAAAATGATTTTAAGACTTTAAGATTTTAATGATTTTTTCAGCAATTTAGGAATCATTTATAACAATTCACAAGAACTTATAAGAATTCAGTGTGTATGCTCCTGCATGTGTGTGTGTGCGCGTGTGGTGTCTCTCTCTCTCTCTCTCTCTCTCTCTGCATCAGATGTGAAGCGTGTCAGTAAACAGCAGCTCCTCTGCTCATTTCTGTGCTGTTGATCCTCTGGAGGACGCAGAGGCCACTTTCAGCTCCTCCACAATCACATTCCCACAGACCAGTGCTAAACACTCCAGCGTTTATCCTCTGTCTGTCTGTCTGATTCTGTCTTCTTTCATTTTTTAACCAAACTGTTGTGTTTGTCCATATTTGCAAGCATGGGCTTAAACCAGCCCAGCATTTTTTATTATGTAGAAGCCTTATAAAATAATATAGAAAGATAGAATCCATTTTATTTTAGTAAACAAGTATTTCCCTCAATATATATAATCTTCACATTAACCAAAAAACTGTAAATACACAACAGAAGATCTAGAAAAACATTGCAGCAGCTGTTTGACTTAAAAAGCTCTTGTATGACTTTAGAAAACTTGTCATTTTGGCTCAGCTGTTTTTGCATGTCAAAGATGTGCGTGAATCTTCCTCTTGTGCTCCACAGATGATACAGTTTGGTTTGGAGTGACACGGCAGTGTGTAAATGATGACAGAATTGTATTTTTGGATGAACTAAGACTCTTTCCCACTATATTTGCTTCTCAAATCACATAATAAACCTGAAAAGAGACTGACTGTCACTCAAACCCAGTGTGATGGGACGTGTGTGTGTGTGTGTGTGTGTGTGTGTGTGTGTGTGTGTGTGTGTGTGTGTGTGTGTGATTACATTTAAAACAAGCTGGCAGAATGACAGTAGAGGAGATCTGGCCTATTAATAAATCTGTCAGTCAGTTAGCGTCCGCATGACGCCGCCTGAAGATGCTTATTGTTTTCTATATCATTTTTCCATTAGCTCATCAGCAGGTTCATCCTCTGAGGGACTTTTATTACAGTAGAGGAAACGCATCACTGTCACTTTTCAAATATTGCACTGATTGATCCTTCACAGCAGACAGAAGCACAGGTAATGGCAACGCTGCGCTAACCTGCATTAACTGATGAAAGATGTCATTTCTAAATGTGTTCGCAATGTTACAATTTTTAGTTGTTTTGTATGTAAATATTTTAGAATTTGCAACATTTTATTTTAGAATTTTGCATACATCAGGGAACAGTAATTTTGAATATACACATTTACCAGCCACTTTATTAGGTACAGCTTACTAGTACCGGGTTGGACCCCCTTTTGCCTTCAGAACTGCCTTAATCCTTCGTGGCATAGATTCAACAAGGTACTGGAAATATTCCTCAGAGATTTTGCTCCATATTGACATCATAGCATCACGCAGTTGCTGCAGATTTGTCGGCTCTCTATTCTCTGTAAACCCTAGAGATGGTTGTGCGTGAAAATCCCAGTAGATCAGCAGTTTCTGAAATACTCAGACCAGCCCGTCTGGCACCAACAACCATGCCACGTTCAAAGTCACTTAAATCCCCTTTCTTCCTCATTCTGATGCTCGCTTTGAACTGCAGCAGATCGTCTTGACCATGTCTACATGCCTAAATGCATTGAGTTGCTGCCATGTGATTGGCTGATTAGAAATTTGTGTTAACGAGCAGTTGGACAGGTGTACCTAATAAAGTGAGTGTACTTTGAAGTTATACGAAGGTTATAAGAATGTAAAAAACAACTAAGCAGGATTATTACTGAACCAAAAAAAATGTGTTGAAATAAAATAAATGTAAAATAAATGTAAACTATATATATTATATAATATTATATTAAAACAAGCCTGACAAAAGTCTGTCGTCGATCCCAGTTGTAAGAGCAACAAATAATAACTTGACTTCTAGTTAATCATTTGGAAAAATGGCAGAAGTTCGATTTTTCAGATGGATCATCAGTTGAACTACATCCCAATCATCACAAATACTGCAGAAGACCTACTGGAACCCGCATGAATTCTCATAGAAATCAGTCAAGTTTGGTGAAGGAAAAATCATGGTTTGGGGTTACATTCAGTATGGGGGCGTGCGAGAGATCTGCAGAGTGGATGGCAACATCAACAGCCTGAGGTATCAAGACATTTGTGCTGCCCATTACATTACAAACCACAGGAGAGGGCAAATTCTTCAGCAGGATAGCGCTCCTTCTCATACTTCAGCCTCCACATCAAAGTTCCTGAAAGCAAAGAAGCTCAAGGTGCTCCAGGATTGGCCAGTCCAGTCACCAGACATGAACATTATTGAGCATGTCTGGGGTAAGATGAATGAGGAGGCATTGAAGATGAATCCAAAGAATCTTGATGAACTCTGGGAGTCCTGCAAGAACGCTTTCTTTGCCATTCCAGATGACTTTATTAATAAGTGATTTGAGTCATTGCAGAGATGTATGGATGCAGTCCTCCAAGCTCATGGGAGTCAGACACAATATTCATTCTTTTTCCACTGCAGCATGACTTTATATTCTATACTGGACATTATTTCTGTTCAGTGACAAGACTTTTGTCTAAGCAAGGTCAGACCTTACTGTCCTAATTAAATAATTAAAAATCAAGGCATGATCATATTTTATTTTGGTAAAATAAGCGTAATCTAGAGGCCTTTGCCTTTCATATAAGCCATTCTGATACCAAATGATCAACTAGAAGTCAAGTTATTATTTGGTCTTCCTAAAACTCGGATAGGCGACAAGACTTTTGTCAGGTAGTGTGTGTATGTTTCAGTTTACATTTATTACAATTCAGCATATTTTTTGGTTTAATAATAATCTTGCTTAGTAGCTTTTTCCATTTTTATAACCTTCGTGTAAGTTCAAAGTAAAAAAGGAAAAACTCACTTAATTCTGGCATATTATTTATGAAAACAAGACCAATTTTTTTATTTGTCTAAAAAATGCTTCTTGATTTAAGACTTTTTAGATACTTAGACTAGAAACAAGACAAAGAATCTAAGTAAGAAAAGCATTTTTTGCAGTGAAGAAATATTGACAGAATTTTCATTTTTGTGTCCCTTTAACAGTATAAGTAAAATTTATGAACTAACATTTTTAAAGCAGTTAAATCTGAATAAACATTACGGATACTGATGAACATGTGTCTATAACTAGTAGAAAACCTTTACCAAAACATTCAGAATGCGATAATTCTCCTTAGAAAAAGAGCCTTTTAATCTCTTCTTTTTTTTTGTTGGTCTTTTTGTAGTGATTGTAACCTCTCAAATAGCGTCTGCAGATGAAGGTGAATTCAGATGTGTGGATAATCTTTATTTAAAGCACTCTGAGTGTTTCCGTTCCTCTCGATAACAGACTGTGACAGGACGAGGACAATCTCTGCAGACGGACAGATCATTCCCATCCCGCGTTCTGCCTTTTCAGGAGCGAGTGTATTTTATAAACCGACAGCTCATTCTCCGTTCTCATTACCTGTCAAGAAAGCCCTTCAAGATGCTATAAAAGCAGCCAATATTTCCCAAATCGTCCCCTTTGGTTTTGCTGCATCTCAATAGCAGACCTGTGTTATGAATAATCAGCAAGTTTGTGACTGGGTGCAGGTTCACAGTTTACTTATGAATAATCAATTACAAATTGCATTACCTTAATGTACCTTAACGTCATTTGCTTAATGAAATTGCATTAACATTTGTAGTCAGTGAACTAGTGTCTTAGACTACACATTTATGGTAATGTAATCTAACTACTTCTGGATTACATTTAGATAACTTTATTACACATTTATAGTGATGTGATGTGAGTACATTTGGATTACATTTGGATTACTTTTATTATACATTGATGGTAACGTAATCTAACTACTTTTGGATTACATTTGGATCACATTATTACACATTTATTGTGACTTAATTTGACTAATTTTGTATTACATTTAGATTAATTTTTATTATACATTTATGGTGACGTAATCTGAATACTGTTGAATTACATTTAGATAACTTTTTTACACATTTATGTTGACGTAATCTGACCACTTTTGGATTACATTTAGATTACTTTTATTACACAGTTATGGTAGTGTAATCTGACTACATTTGGATTACATTTAGATTACTTTTATTACACATTCATGGTGACATAATCTGACTACTTTTGGATTACATTTAAATTGCTTTTGTTACACATTGATGATTTAATCTGACTACTTTTGCATTACCTTTGGATTATTCATTCATTCATTTTCGTTTACCACAGTGGAATGAAACGCCAACTTATCCAGCATATGTTTTACGCAGCAGTTGCCCTTCCAGCCGCAATCCAGCAACCTCTTGCATTCACACTCATACACTACAGCCAATTTAGCTCATTCAATTCCCCTATAAGGCATGCGTTTGAACTGTGAGGGAAACCGGAGCACTCGGAGGAAACCCACATGAACACGGGGAGAACATGCAAACTCCACACAGAAATGCCAACTGACCCAGCCGGGGCTCGAACCAGCAACCTTATTGCTGTGAAGTGACAGTGCTAACCACTAAGCCACCGTGTCGCCACATTTGGATTACATTTGGAATAAATTTCTTGCACATTTATGGTGGTGTAATCTGACTACTTTTGGATTACATTTAGGTTTACCTTTATTACACATTTATGGGGACGTAATCTGACTTCTTTTAGATTACATTTAGATTACTTTTATTAAACTATTATGGTGATGTAATCTGACTACATTGGATTACACATAGATTGCTTTTATTACACATTTATAGTAATTTAATCTGGCTACTTTTGGATTACATTTATGGTGCTGTTATCTACTTTTGAATGACATTTAGGATTATATTTATTACACATTTTTGTGATGTAATCTGACTACTTTTGGATTACATTTAAATTGCTTTTGTTACACATTGATGAAGTAATTTTACTACTTTTGCATTACCTTTGGATTATTCATTCATTCATTTTCCTTTGCCACAGTGGAATGAAACGCCAACTTATCCAGCATATGTTTTACACAGCGTATGCCCTCCCATGGTGATGTAATCTGACTACATTGGATTACATTTAGATTACTTTTATTATTTATGGTGCTGTACTCTACTTTTGAGTTACATTTAAGATTAATTTATTAGACATTGATGGTAACTTAATCTGACTACTTTTGGATTTCATTTGGATTCTTTTTATTACACATTTATGTTGACCTAATCTGAATACATTTGAATTACCTTTAGACTACATTCATTACATATTTATGGTAACATAATCTGACTACTTTTGGATTACATCTGACTTTTTTGATGCGCATGCTGGAATTTATTCAGTAAATATGTTTCCATTATGTTTCCATATGCGCATATATTTTTACATTTGTACATATATACATTTATCTTAAATGTATGTGCTTCTTGACATTTGTATTACGGATTTTTTTAATGCAATATTCCAAATTAGCCAATCAGAGCAGTGGGCGTGTACTTCTGAGACTACTTCTCAGCGTATGCACGCATGTGGCCTAACATGACTTTATTAACCACAGTAGATGGATTCACCTGTCACACTCGGCTTCAGGCGGGGATGAACTTTATTTGTGCTCTTAAGAGAGACTTCATTGCTCTGGTTAATTTTAGAAAGTGGAAGAACTCTTTCAGCTCCTGATGAACAGAGAACCAAGAGCATCAAATCACAGAGACCGAAGATCTGTTATAAAACCCACAGAAAAGAAGCTTCTGATCATGAACTAAAATTAAGACCATTAAATAATCTCATGCTAAATCAAAATAATTTAATGGGTTTCTATAATCAGCACAAATTATTTTGTCAGAACAAATCACATCATGCAAATGAGATCATAAAAATTCAAATGTGTCGCTAATTCATCATTCATAAATAAAATAGTCATGTTTTCACAAAACATTATGCTCCAGGGGCCGGTTGTACCAGCAGTGTGTAAGTTAAAATGTAGCCTAGTTATGACTTAAAGGGACACTAAAAGGACTAAAGGGACACCCCTTGTATAACGGTAGAAAAGAGACGACAGCGAGATTCGTTTACATTGAGGAGCTCACGATGATAAGGAAGAATGATCTCCCTGTACTCATACAGTCTGAATTGAACATTTGTAGACAGTGAACTAGTGTCTTAGATTACACATTTATAGTGATGTAATCTGAGTACATTTGGATTACATTTGTATTACTTTTATTATACATTGATGGTAACGTAATCTAACTACTTTTGGATTACATTTGTATTACTTTTATTACACATTTATGGTAATGTAATCTTACTACTTTTGGATTACATTTGGATTACTTTTGTTACACATTTATAGTAATGTAAATCTGAGTTCTTTTGAATTACATTTAGATTACTTTTATTACACAATTATGGTGCTGTAATCTACTTTTGGATTACATTTAGATTACTTCTATAACACATTTATGATGACATAATCTGACTACTTTTATATTACATTTAGATTACTTTTATTACACATCTATGGTGTTGTAATCTGATTACTTTTGGATTACATTCAGATAACTTTTATTACACATTCATGGTGACATAATCTGACTACTTTTGGATGACATTTACATTACTTCTATTACACATTTATGGTGTTGTAATCTGATTACTTTTGGATTACATTGAGATTACTTTTATTACACATTTATGGTGACATAATCTGACTACTTTTAGATTACATTTTGTAATCCAAAATGTAATACATTCTGAATTTCCTCACAAAGCTCGCATTTTTTTCGGTTTGTGAAAGAAGAGTTTAGTGACTAGAAGAGTATAGTGACTGACTGTAATGTTATCATTTCATTTTCATAGGAGAGTTATATATAGATGCATTAGTTTCAGAATTCTAAAGCAGTTTAACGATTTAAATGATTTGTATTGGATATTACGTCATTCAATGAGATACCGCATGACTTTACGGAGAGCTTACGACTTTGCCTTAAGAACATGTGGTGCAACCGAAGTGAGAACAAATTTAGTTACAAACTATCTAGTGGTTATTAAGTGTCTAGTGTAGACTTTACGTTCCAGTTTAAGAAAGAACTTACGAACAACTGCTGCAACCCTACCCTGAACATCAGAGAGAAACCTGCACCACTAAATGTGTTCTAAGAATAATTTGTTAACATTATAATTCAGTTCTAAAAATGTTGTCAGAATGTTGCAGTTGTGTTGTTGTTTGAACTATAAGGAACATTCCATTTAAGAACCCTTGAAATTTGAAGGTGGTTTGCCATCTCCAGGTTGGAGGAAAGTCCTTACCCCAGGTGGAGGGGTTCAAGTATTTTGGGGTTTTGTTCACGACTGAGGGAAGGATGGAATGTGAGATTGACAGGCGGATCGGTGCAGCGGCAGCAGTAATGCGGTCAATGTACAGGTCCGTTGTGGTAAAGAAAGGGGCTGAGCCGAAAGGATTGGTTTACCGGTCAATCTACGTTCCTACTCTCACCTATGGTCATGAGCTTTGGGTCATGACCGAAAGGACTAGATCTTGGATACAAGCGGCCAAAATGAGTTTCCTTCGCAGGGTGGCAGGGCGCTCCCTTATTTACTAACATTAACTAATTATGAACAATGCTTGTAGAGCATTTATTAATCATAGTTCAACATTTACTAATGCATTACTAACATCCAGATTCCTGCTTGTTGACATTAGTTAATGCACCGAGAGTAAACATGAACTAACAATGAACAACTGTATTTTCATTAAATAACATGAACAAATACTGTAATAAATGTACTGGTCATTGTTTGTTCATGTTAATAAATGCATAAACTAGCATTAACTAAAACAACCTTATTTTTACTTGTACACTTTATTTGAAGGTGTCCTTGTTATGGTGTAACTTTATTTAACTACTGAGAATTATTAATTAATTAGATGTATTTCCTTATATGGTTAGTTTTAATATGAGGCTTAGGTTTAGGGTTAGTTACATGTAATTATGCATAATTCAGCGGATGCCCTTCCAGCTGCAACCCAGCACTGGGAAACACCCATACACTCTCACATTCACACACACTCATACACTACAGTCAATTTAGTTCATCAATTCCCCTATAGTGCATGTGTTTGGACTGAGGGGGAAACCAGAGCACCTGGAGGAAACCCACGCCAACACGGGGAGAACATGCCCCCCCAAATTGTTACTTGAAATATATAAAATACAATATTATGTATTTTATTTCAACTAGTCGACAACTAAACATTTCACTTTTTCATTTACTTTGCTAAAATTAACTAAACGAAATAAACTAATATTAATACCAAATTAATAAAATATAGTTATTATATTAAATACATTATACATATAAATACATATAAATTATATTAAAGCACACAGCAAAATTGCTAAAAAAAAAAAATTTTAAATTCAAAAGGAAAAACAGAAAATATATAAATAAATGTAATTCAAAATATGAATAAAATTTATAAGAGCACAAAATATTAATACAAAAATAACACTTGTACTAAAACACTTAAATGGGCCAAACTGCATCCCATATCATTTTGTCAATCAATCAGTCATTCAGTTATTTTGTTTGTTTGTTTGTGAAGCTATCTGAAATTGCCTTTGGATGAGATCAGAAAATAAAAAACTGAAAAAAATCTAAAATAAATAGTGGTAACACTTTAAAGCAGTGGTCCATTAGTTAATGTTAGTTAATGTATTTCCTAATGCGAACAAACCAGGGCTTAACAAGGGCTTAACAGGAACTTGGCACCACTGAAATCTGATCCGGCACCTCATTTTACCGATCCCCCTCCTCAACAACCGCGACAACCCCACTTCACTTTCGTCCGCGACACCTCTCCCTCCTCTGGTAACATGCCGGATCCGTTACCCCGATCTGTTCCAGGACCTCGCAATTTACAAATTAAGCACTGGAACAAACTATTAGTAATACATTTATTATGGTATTTATTCATGTTTGTTAATGTTATTAAAGTTAAATAACGTTAGTTCATGTTAACTCACGGTGCATTAACTAATGTTAACAAGCACAACTTTGGATTTTAAGAATGCGTTAGTAAATGTTGAACCATGATTTATAAATGCTTTACAAGATTATTCATACTTCATTAATGTTATTAAATAAATTAAATGACATTAACTAATGGACTATTATTCTAAAGTGTTACCGAAATAGCTTTAATATGTCTTAAAATTGTTGTCCTAAATATGCTGGACATTTAACATATAAACTATTGACATTTTAATGGGTCTCAGTCTTAATTCAAATGTACCGATTTGTGTGTGCTGTGCTTTTTTTTAGAGCACGGTTAATTAAGTCAATTAACCAATCTCTTAATCATTCTGTGACAAATTGCCTTTGATGTTCCTCATTTGTAAGCAGCTTTTAATAGAAGCCTGTTCTAAATGAGTGACTGTAAATACGCATTAAAGGAGGAACGTAAACAAAGGGCGGATTGGAGTAAACTGTAGAGGAATTAAGTTAAACTGACACTATTAATCAATGCATGAAGTACAAAAAAAATTAAAAGACAGTAATCTTGTCAAATTGTCATTCATGTAAAAATTGAATTTGCAGCATGCATTGATTATACAGCAGGCGCTGGAGTGTGAGCTCAGCCCAGAGTGAGTTCTGTCCTACATCTCAATAGCAGAGAAGAGCTAAAAATAAACCAGATTGAGTTGTTTTATCGACGCTGTTCATATAAAGTGCAAGTTAGTCACAAACTCCGGAGAAAGACCTTTAAGATGAAGCTGTGTGGAGATATGATGGTTGTATTTAGAGCAAAGATAATGAAAATAAATGTCAGGGTTTGTGTTTGAAATATAGTTTAACTTGAATTAATTTGGTTGTGGCATATTAATATGGTTGCTATAAAAATAAAAAAATATGTTAAGATTGCTATAGATTCCATATGTTGTTAGCAAGATGTAAATGCAATATATGGGAAATCACCGAGTATATAAATAATTGCATAATAAAATGCATTTATTTATGTGAAATGTATATAATATGCTATCTTTAGTTCTGTAACGCAACGATTCTGGACAACGGAGTGGGGATCCAAATGCAGAGTCTTTATTTAGACAGAGAATAGTCAGGCAGGCAACGGTCAAACACAGGAGCAAACAGAATCATCAGGGGCAATCCAAAAGAGTAGTCAAAAACAGGCAAGCGATCGGTTCAGGCGGCTAACATCAAAAATCAGAAAACAAAACAATGATCAAACACTGCACGGGAAAACAAGGCAAGAGAAACGCTTCATAATGGTTACAGGTAACAACAAGACTCAGCACTGTGTGTGTGCAGGAGTGATGTATTTATAGTCCATGTAATCAGTTCATAATGATCCTCTGGCTGTGTGTGTGTAATCAATGTCAAACAGGAACAGGTGTGTGTGAGGTGCATGACAGGATTTGTGGTTCGTAACTGTGGCCGATTTGTAGTTTTCCAGCGATTGTAGTTTTGACAGTTCAGATAATCAGAATCAGAATCAGAAAGAGCTTTATTGCCAGGTATGTTCACACATACGAGGAATTTGTTTTCGTGACAGAGCTTCTACAGTGCAACAGAATTACAGAGACAGGACAAAAAACAGATAATAAATATATTTAAAAAATGAAAGTTGTAGTGAATGCAAATATACAAATTGACAAGTGTATGTACAGGAATATTACTATATACAACAGCAGCTGTTATGTGCAAATTAGCATGTAAAATATGTTGTTAAATAAGTGTTTATGTGTATAAAAAGTGTATAGCAAGCAGTGATGTTTGTTCCATAATTACTATCATCAAGTGTTCATGAGATGGATTGCCTGAGGGAAGAAACTGTTTCTGTGTCGGGCTGTTCTGGTGCACAGTGCTCTGTAGCGTCGACCAGAAGGTAAAAGTTCAAAGAGGCAGTGTGCTGGGTGTGAGGGGTCCAGAGTGATTTTGGCAGCCCTTCTGCTTGCTCTGGATAAGTACAGTTCTTGGAGAGTAGGGAGGATTGTACCAGTGATTCGCTCAGCAGTCCGAACTATTCGACGTAGTCTTCGGAGGTCGGATTTCGTAGCTGAGCTAAACCAGACAGTTATTGAAGTGCAGAGGACTGATTCAATGATGGAAGTGTAGAACTGTTTCAGCAGCTCCTTTGGAAGGTTGAACTTCCTCAGCTGACGAAGGAAGTACAACCTCTGTTGAGCTTTTTTTGACAATGGAGTCAATGTGAGTGTCCCACTTCAGATCCTGAGAGATGGTGGTGCCCAGGAACCTGAATGACTCCACTGCTGCCACAATGCTGTCCATGATGCTCAGTGGGGGGAGAGCAGGGGGGTTTCTCCTGAAGTCCACTATCATCTCCACTGTTTTGAGCGTGTTCAGCTCCAGGTTGTTGTGACTGCACCAGACAGCCAGCTCCTTAACCTCCTGTCTGTAAGCAGACTCGTCACCGTCCTGAATGAGGCCGATAAGTGTGGTGTCGTCTGCAAACTTCAGGAGCTTGACAGAGGCGTCCTTTGAGGTGCAGTCATTTGTGTACAGGGAGAAGAGCAGAGGGGAGAGGACACACCCCTGGGGGGCGCCAGTGCTGATTGTGCGGGTACTGGATGAGAATTTTCCCAGCTTCACCAGCTGCTGCCTGTCCGTTAGGAAGCTGTTGATCCACTGACAGACAGAGTTGGGCACGGAGAGCTGAGTTAATTTGGGCAGGAGAAGTTTTGGGATGATAGTGTTGAAAGCCGAGCTGAAGTCAACAAACAAGATCCTCACATAGGTCCCTGGTCTGTCTAGGTGTTGCAGAACATAATGCACTCCCATATTGACTGCATCATCCACAGACCTGTTTGCTCTGTAGGCAAACTGAAGAGAGTCCAGTGAGGGTTCAGTGATGTCCTTCAGGTGGGCCAGCACCAGTTTTTCAAAAGACTTCATGACCACAGATGTTAGCGCCACCGGTCTGTAGTCATTAAGTCCTGTAAGTTTGGGTTTCTTTGGGATGGGGATGATGGTGGAGCGTTTAAAGCAGGAGGGCACTTCACACAGCTCCAGTGATCTGTTGAAGATCAGGGTAAAGATGGGGGCCAGTTGGTCAGCACAGGATTTTAGACAGGCTGGTGTTACAAAATCTGGGCCTGGTGCTTTTTTCCTCTTCTGTTTTTGGAAGACCTGGCGCACATCATCTTCACTGAACTGAAGTGTTGGGGAGACGGGGTGTGGTGGAGGTGTTGATGGTGGTGTGAAGAGCAGTTCAGAGTGGGTGTGGGGTGTTTTCTCAAACCTGCAGTAAAACTCATTCAGGTCGTTTGCAAGTCGTTCGTTGTCTACAGTGCTGGGGGATGGTTTCTTGTAGTTTGTGATGTTTTTCAAACTTTTCCACACGGATGCTGAGTCGCTGGAAGAGAACTGACTCCTTAGTTTCTCAGAATAGTTCCTTTTTGCCACTCTGATCTCCTTTTCCAGTGTGTATTTGGCCTGTTTATACAAGGCCCTCTCCCCAGTGGATCGGGAGGCTTGGGTTCAGGAGGCACTGGCAGTTCGTATAACCCCAGTGGATCTGGAGGCTTTGGTTCAGGAGGCTCTGGCAGTTCATACAACCCCAGTGGGTCTGGAGGCTTAGATTTAGGAGGCACTGGCAGTTTGTAGCACTGTTACTGTCGACTCTGTTATCGCCAACTCTGTTATTCCAAACTTTGTTATTATCAACACTGTTACTGTCAACTCTGTTATCATCAACTCTGCTATCGCCAACTCTGTTACAGTCAAATTTGTTACTGTTAACACTGTTAGTCAACTCTGTTATCGTCAACTCTGCCAAACTTTGTTATTATTTACAGTTACTGTTAACTTCTACTGTTATCGTCAACTGTTGTCGTCAACACTGCTATTGTCAACTCTGTTACTGTTAACACTGTTAGTCAACTCTGTTATCATCAACTCAGTTACTGTGAGCCCTGCTACTACCCTGTTACTTATTCCAAACTTTGTTATTATCAACACTGCTATCGTCAACGCTGCTATCGTCAACTCTGTTACTGTCAACTCTGTTACTGTCAACACTGTTACTGTCAACACTGTTATCGTCAACACTGTTATCGTCAACTCTGTTACTGTCAACACTGTTACTGTCAACACTGTTACTGTCAACGCTGTTATCGTCAACTCTGTTATTCCAAACTTTGTTATTATCAACACTGTTACTGTCAACTCTGTTATCATCAACTCTGTTACTGTCAACACTGTTACTGTCAACTCTGCTATTGCCAACTCTGTTACAGTCAACTTTGTTACTGTTAACACTGTTAGTCA
>CAIGQV010019070.1:203341-219734 GCA_903798115.1 Danio jaintianensis | reverse complement strand
ATCTATCTATCTATCTATCTATCTATCTATCTATCTATCTATCTATCCATCCTTCTATCTATATATCTGTCAATCTACCTATCCATCTATCTATTGTTCTATCATTCCATCCATTGTTCCGTCTATCTATTGTTCTAACTATCATTCAATCTATCGTTCTATATCATTCCATCCATCTATTTTTCTATCTGTCGTTCTATCTATCGTTCTATCTATTGTTCTATATCATTCTGTCTATTGTTCTATCTATCCATGCATTCATCCATATAGCTGTCTGTCTGTCTATCTATCTATCGATCGTTCTGTCGTTCTGTCTATCATTCTTTTATATCTCTTATATCCATTCCTCCATCGTTCTATCATCCATCATTTGATCCAGCTGTCATTCTTTCTATTTCTTCTGTCGATCTGTCTATTGTACTGGCAGTTGTATCGTTCTGTCTATCATTTTATCATTCTTTTGTTCGTTCTATCATTCGGTCTATTGTTGTCTATCATTCTTTCTGTCTCTCCATCTATTATCTATCCTTCTTTCTATCTATCTGTCATCCAGTCCATTGTTCTATCATATTGTTTTATCGCTCTGTCTATCTTTCTGTCCTTCTATCCTTTTATCTATCTGTCTATCTTCTATCCTTCTATTTGTCATTCTGTCTCTATCCATCCATCCATCTTTAGATATTTAAAAAATATTTTCACATTTCATGCTCAAGCTTTCTCAAGTCAGTGTAACAGTTTGCCTTGACAAATTGATATAGTCTTCACTCGCTCTCACAAACGTGTGTGTGTCTCTGTGTGTGTCTCCTCAGTGTGATCCAGAAGCAGATGGCATTCATGTTGGGTCGTCATGGCATGTTCCTGGAGCTCAATGAAGATGTGGATGACTATGAGGACCTGACGGAGATCATGTCCAACGTGCAGCTCAACAGCAACTTCCTGGCCCTCGCTAGAGAGGTGCGTGCGTGTGCACACACACACACACACACATTTATTCTTTCATTTTATTTTCGGCTTAGTCCCTTTATTAATCGGGGGTTGCCACAGTGGAATGAACCGCCAACTTATCCAGCATATGTTTTACACAGCGAATGCACTTCCAGCTGCAACCCAGTACAGAGAAACACCCATACACTCTTGCATTCATACACACACACTCATACACTACAGCCAATTTATTCAATTCAATTCATCTTTATTTCTATAGCGCTTTTACAATGTAGATTGTGTCAAAGCAGCTTCACATAGAAGATTATAGTGAATTGCAATGGTGTCCATTCAGTTTTTAGAGTTTAAGTTCAGTTCAGTTCAGTGTGGTTTAATTTTCACTGCTGAGAGTCCAAACACTGAAGAGCAAATCCATCGATGCGCAGCTCTACAGGTCCCCAACCATGCAAGCCAGTGGCGACAGCGGCGAGGAACGAACTTCACCAGTTTGCCAAAGTGAAGGAAAAAAAACCTCGAGAGAAACCAGGCTCAGTTGGGCACGACCATTTCTCCTATGGCCAAACGTCTTGTGCAGAGCTGCAGTCTAGACGCCGGAGGCTGGTGAACGCTGGACGTCAGAGAAGACTCGTCTTTCACTGGGGTCTCACAGGAATCAGTCCTTTTCTCTCCACTCCTCCATGACCACCACAGCAGCTGCTCAGGATACGGCCTGGTCCGGGATTATGGAAACCTTGGGATCATCTCTTCACAGGTCTTGGATTGCATTAGCGGCACTGCATAGTCTCTGGGGGCCTCTGGATGAGTATCCCCAGGTGGAAATAGAGAATAAAGAGAATAATTAGCGTAGCTGCTGTTCATAGTGTATATAAACGAGATGCAAAAACCTGCGTGGAGCAGATTCATGCATCATACCGTTATGCAATGCATTGAGTGTATGCTTTACTAAAAAGATAGGTCTTTAATCTAGTTTTGAACAGAGAGAGTGTGTCTGAGCCTCGAACATTATCAGGAAGGCTATTCCAGAGTTTAGGAGCCATAAATGAGAAGGCTCGACCACCTTTACTCGACTTTGCTATTCTAGGTACTACCAGCAGCCCTGAGTTTTGAGATCTTAAAGAGCGGGTTGGATTGTAGCGAGACAGAAGGTCGGTTAGATAAACAGGTGCTAGATTATTTAAAGTTTTTTAGGTAAGAAGCAATATTTTATAATCAATACGGAACTTAACAGGCAGCCAGTGTAAGGAGGATAAAATTGGGGTGATATGATCATATTTTCTAGACCTGGTAAGAACTCTGGCAGCTGCATTTTGTACTAGCTGAAGTTTATTAATAGAGGATGCTGGGCAACCAACGAATTATTACAGTAATCCAGCCTAGAAGTCATGAAAGCATGAACTAGTTTTTCTGCATCTGAGATGGATAGCATACTTCGTAACTTAGCGATATTTCTCAGATGAAAGAAGGCTGTTTTTGTGACATGGGAGATATGATTTTCAAAGGTTAAATTGCTGTCTAGTATAACACCCAGATCTTTTACAGTAGAGCTAAAGCTAACTTTGTGTCCCTCTAATTGCAGGTCGAGTTGTGAGATCTGCTGCGTACAGGATTTAGGCCCAATAAGTAATAATTCTGTTTTGTCTGAATTTAAGAGAAGGAAATTGTTGGTCATCCAGTCTTTAACATCTTTAATACATTCAGTTAGCTTAGACAGTTCAGACGTCTCATCAGGTTTTGTTGAAATATATAATTGAGTATCATCTGCATAGCAGTGAAAGCTGATCCCGTGTCTTCTTATAATGTCCCCCAGGGGTAGCATGTATATTGTAAACAGCAAAGGGCCTAAAACTGATCCTTGAGGCACCCCATACTGTACTGGCCTGACCTGAGAAAGCTGTCCATTTATATTTACAAACTGGTAACGGTCAGTTAAGTATGACTTAAACCATTGTAGAGCCTGTCCCCGGACACCTGTAGAATTTAAGCGATCTATGAGGATATTGTGGTCGATGGTGTCAAATGCAGCACTGAGATCAAGTAAAACTAATAACGAGATGCACCCTTGGTCAGCAGCTAAGAGTAAATGGTTGGTTATTTTCACTAATGCGGTTTCTGTACTGTGATGAGGCCTGAAACCTGACTGAAACACTTCAAAAACATTGTTCATCTGCAGAAAGGAGCATAATTGGGCAGAAACAACTTTTTCTAGTATTTTAGACATAAATGGAAGATTTGAAATAGGCCTATAATTAGCTAAGTTGCCGGGGTCCAGTTGTGGTTTCTTAATAATAGGCTTAATAACAGCTAGCTTGAAAGGATTTGGAACATGGCCTAAAGATAGAGAAGAGTTGATGAGGTTAAGAAGAGGTTCTCCTATTACAGGTAGCAATTCTTTCAGTAATTTAGTTGGAATTGGGTCTAACATACATGTAGCTGGTTTAGAAGCATTTATAAGTTTATCTAGCTCTTCCTGTTCTATGATTTTGAAGCACTGTAGATTATTTTGGTTCAGTGGAATGTTTAATGGATCTGAAGTATAAGATGGTGCCGAAAGTTTAACATCTTCTATTTTCTGTCTGAAACCTTCTATTTTATCGCTGAAGAAATTTATGAAGTCATCACTACTAATTTGCGGTGGGACATTTTGTTCCAAAGATGACCGATTATTTGTTAATTTAGCAACGGTGTTAAATAAAAATCTAGGATTGTTATGATTATTTTCTATCAGTTTGCGGAGGTGCTCAGCCCTGGCGGATTTTAGAGCCCTCCTATAGCTGGACATACTATCTTTGTATGCAATTCTAAAGACCTCTTATTTAGTTTTTTTCCACTTACGTTCCAGGGCACGGGTTGCTGTTTTGAGAGCGCGAGTATGACTGTTATACCATGGTGTAGTTTTATTCTCTCTAACCTTTTTTAATTTGATGGGTGCCACAGTATTTAGTGTGTTAGTAAAGATAGCATCCATACTGCTGATTACTACATCAAGGTCATTTGCGTTTGCGGGTGCATTTAGAAATAGAGAAAGATCAGGTAAGTTATTTGTGAATTCATCTTTAGTGGACGGGACGATAGTTCTACCAGGGCGATATATCTGTGCAGGTCTGCTAATTTCAGGTAAACACAGCTTATATAGTAAGAGGTAGTGGTCTGTTATATCATCACTTTGTGGTATAATGTTTACATCAATGACCTCAAGTCCATGAGACAAAATTAGATCTAATGTATGCTTTAAGCGATGGGTTTTACCAACGTTTTGCTTTATCCCAAGTGATTGTAGTAAATCTGTAAACGCGAGCCCTAATGTATCGTTAGCGTCATCTATGTGGATGTTAAAGTCTCCTACAATTAGTGTTTTATCAAATTTAGTTTATTCAATTCACCTATAGCGCATGTCTTTGGACAGTGGGGGAAACTGGGGGGGTGTGGGGGTACACACACAAATATATATACACACACATGCAGACACAGACAGACATGTTGGTATTGGTGGTTTACAGGGACTCTCCATAGGCGTAATATATTTTATGCAGAAAAAATTACTTATTATATGGCGCTTCCCCTAACCTCAACCCTCACAGCAAACCTGTGGCAAAAATTGTGTCAAAACACCTTAAGTATGATTTTGAAGCATTTTGAATTACAAAGACACAAGGCATGTCCTCATACACCACCATAATACAGTACAATTATTATACATACAATTTATATATGCAAGCATGTCCTTTTAAACCACCAAAACCAGTACACACACACAAATCTATGCATAACAATATCTATGTCGTATTTCATCTTGCATTCACATAATAAGAGAAAATGCACACGCTGAACATTAAATAAGGAAATTAAACATTTTAAGCCATTTTGACAATTTTCATAACAATATACTTCACTAAATGCTGAGTTTAATTTGTGAAGGTTTTATTTTTTTTTTTATTGAGTCAGACAGGATAATTTTATGACTGGTTGATGCAACTATATTAATTCAAAGCAAATTGATTAATAGGGGTGTCAAAATGTATTGTTTCTTCAGTGCACCACGATGCAGACGCGGACAATTCGATATCGGTTCAGTAATAGATCATAACCGGTTATTACGGAGCGAGTTTTCTCCACAGCGTCTATCATGGATCAGTTGTGATCACCGCTGCCGTTTATCAGTGTCACTCATCGGTGAACAACACCAGAGCATTAGAGCCAATCAAAGCCTTTTCTGTTGTTGAGCGCGTGACCAATCATAATGGTGTAAGAACTTGCTCGACAGGGCTCATAAAGCGAGCGGGATATTTACATTTGTTTATTTGCTATAAATGCTCATGTTGTTCTGTGCATGTACTTGAGTTTTTAAAGGTACAGTTCTGACTGTTTGTATTAAGGACAAAATTGTATTACATATAATATACAGGGTTCATACGGTCATGGAAAACCTGGAAAAGTCATGGAATTTTGACCTGGAAAAGTTTTGGAAAAACAGAAAAACCCACAAGGTTTTGGAAAAGTCATGGAAAACAGATATCTGTATACTTGAATATAGGTTGTTTACTTCGTTTCTGTCCTTGGCCAATCACATACTCTCACATTATTAGTGCAGTGTAAGCATTATCTAAATCAGTTTTACATGGATATAAATATAAATTGAAACTAAATAGATTGTTGCGTGTTTTACGATATGCTGTAATAAATATGAACATGCATTGTTTTTCTTTTATCTCGTATATGTAGACATTGCATGAAACATTAGGTCATGAAAATTTACTTAAAAGTCTTGGAAAAATCATGGAAAAGTCATGGAATTTTAGTAGTAAAAATGTGTATGAACCCTGAATATATAAATATAAATATCTATACATTTTTCTTGTGCTGTGAAGTAAAATATCAAATTGTTTATGGAAAGCATCGTCGATGCACCGAGATATCGAATTGAACCAAATCGATGGCATGATAATCGTAACCGAACTGTGAGACCAGTGCAGGTTCACACTCTATTCATTAATAGTATATTAGTATATATTAATATTTATATTTCTTCACCATGGTACCATAAGTATTATTTTTTGCATTAGATTGAGAAGCTGCAATGAAAAAAAATCACTTTTGAAGTTGAATGAGAATATTATTAATGTATTTATATTTTTTTCCCTATTTATATAATGCTAAAAAGCAATGACATAAATGTATATTAAAAATAATTATCTAAACCAGGGGTGCCCGAACTTTTTCTTATGAGGGGCCAAAAACCAAACTTGATTGAGGCTAGTGGGCCGAAGGTAAATATAGTTGCCATTGGTAATTTTCTCATTTATTTAATAATATTTAAAAATAACTAGAAAACATTACTTTATAATAACTAATACAGCATCATTTTTTTTACACTTTATAATGAACTTATTAGAGTAAAACAAAAACAATCTCATTTATAACAGAATGGAGTTACACTCGTTTTTGCCTTGATTTGCTCGCTGATGTCTTCTGCATAGTCCTCTATTCGTCGAGTGACATTATTTACATTTTAAAAAAATCAGTTTGTTAAAAAAAATCAGTTTTTGTAGCTCAGCAATAAACAAATAAACAAACAAAAAAAAGGTTTCGTCAAATTAATGAACTGACGATCTCTTTTAAAGGCATTCGCCCCAACCCTCTCCTTCCATCTCACTCTCTTCTCAGATAGGATGGTGGGCCAAATCAAAGGTTACAATGGGTCAACTTTTGCCCGCGGGCCCTACTTTGGGCATCTCTGATCTAAGCAAAAGTTAAATAAAAAAGATTTATTACTTCAATTTTGATGGGTTTAGTTAGCTGCTGTAGCCCTGTTCATTAAAAAAATACTTTTATAGTATAATAAAAGTAATTACTTGCATTAATAAAATTCATTATTCTAATTAATTATGTGAGTAAAACATATTATTTTTGACTCTTTCTTCTGCAGCTGGACATTATGGAGCCTAAAGTTCCAGATGACATTTACAAAACACACCTGGAGAACAATCGTAAGACCCTTCATTCTGTTTTACTTCACATCCTTTTATTGATCTTTTATATGACTATACAGATTACAGAACAGAAGCTAGTTATTAGAAATTAGTTATTAACTTTTATGTTTAAAATGTGTTAAAGAGCACCTATGATGAAAATCATCTTTTGTAAGCTGCTTGGACAGAACTGTGTGCAGGTATAATGTGTCCACAGTCATATTGGGGTGATAGAAACACAATAAGTCTCTTTTTTAAACATTTCCTGACGTTAAAATAGCATCCAAATCCCTTCCATTTTGAGGCCGACCGCAACTTGACGTAGGAGTGCGGTTTCCCCGCCCACCGAATTAATTGACAGCTGCATATTAACATGTCTCCGTAGTACCATGTATAATCATATCAACAAGACAGGCCGTGCGCAAAGCAACCGGGAATAAAAGATCTGTTCAGTTCGCTAGGATCATCAATCATCATCAAATGTGATCAAGAGTGAGTTTTACAAGTTTAACACGTGTTTGAAACAGTGCATGTTTGTAATGAATTACAGCGATTTACTTCAGCTTTACTTTATCACCACAGCCGCGTGTCAGGACAATTATAAAAGAAGACGCTTCAATCCCGGGTTGTGGACGTTAAATCAGGTTTATTTTGTACATTAACGTACACAATCAGCCGAGGGCGGAGATTGAGGCACACTGACAGGCACGTGGGAACGGTGGGTGGGGAGGACTAGCATTAAAGGCATAGTCCACCAAAACAGCTACAAGATGCTCAGAGCTAAAAATGACAAACTTCTGAAAGGTATAATAAATAATCTGATGGGTGTTTTGAGCTGAAACTTTACAGACACATTCTGGAGACACAAAAGACTAAATCTGGAAAAAGGGGTAACCTAGGTGCCCTTTAAAATAACCTTTTAACAGCACTTGGGAAATAGTTCACATTATTAAATAGTAATAATTTTGTACTCATGTATGAATATACAGTATGTACAAATTTATGAGTAAATAACCACACATGCACAAAAAAAACGGTAAAATATATTTTTTGTAATTGATTAATGCAAATGTTTATATACTGTAAAAAATGCTGGGTTCCACACAATTCCTTCGTATTGTCCCAACAGATATCGATTAAGTTAACTTAATTGTTTCTACAAATTTAAGTGGATTGAACATAAAACAATTAAGTTGTCCCAAAAAAAACCCTTAAGAATTGGGTTGATTCAGCTCATTTTAAATAAGTCGTTTGAACAAGCAGCAAAAATCATGTTTTGAGTATTTACAGCTGATGTCCCATCCATTACGCTGGAATTGCTCATATGATCTTTTATCTGCAACAACATTTCTATTATATCTTTGAAATTAAATATATTTACATACTCAAAACATACATTCACAGAGAAACTATATGTTAACATTATATTAAACAATTGTTTATATTTTACAAAACTACTCACCACAGAGTTATGGCATCAGAAAAATGTCAGTCTGTAAACATGTTTTATATTTTAAATGAAGAAAATAAACATGTGTTATGGATGTGACCAAAAAAGTCTGCGAGTTTACAGTATACAACAGTGGTTCCCAAAGTGGGGCTCGGGACCCTCTGGGGGGTCATGGGACAATGACCAGGGGTCGCTTGGTGATTTCCAAAACTCAAATAAATTTTATGAAACCATTAGAGTTACCGTATTTTATTCACAACCCACAGAAGATAGTTAATAGTTACATTAAAGAAACAACAACAACAAAAAAATCCATCAGCCTTTCAGATGTTTTCCCCTTTGAATTGCGAGCCCTGGGGTGTTTAGATTAACCACACAGCAATAGCGTCAGCTGCAGCAGATTGATTTTACGGGGCCAGGTTAAACTTTCTGACAACCTTTATGGCACTCTAATACATTGAAAATAAGATATTTGAGGTTAATATTAAATTAAATTAATAAATGACTATAAAAAAATTATATGGTTATTAGACCCCAGTGCTTCCCACACATAGACTTTACTTGGGCGGGCCGTCCAGGTATATTAACGGCCGGCCAAGTAAATTTGGTGACATTTATTTTTTTATTATTATCATCCTTTACACTTTTTTTGTATTCGCCCAATAGCCAAACATCCGCGATCGATTAACTAGTGGAAAATCTCCTCTCGCCCTACACGTTTCTTACTTCTCGCTGTGTGCGTGCGAGAACTGTCAACACTCTCACAGACAATCTCACATGCTCTACAGAGACCCACAGAGACGCGCCTTTTTGGGACGTAAAAATGTGTTCGTCCGGGATTTCTAAATCTCCTAAGATGTCCGGGATTCGGCTTTTGGTTTCGCTTTCATTTTTATTTTAAGCCTGATTTACTTTCGCTTGGCTTCGCAGCTGACAGCGCATGCACAGCCGAAAGACAGAGAGAAACATTATATAATTAATTGTTTGATCTAAACGAATCGGATAAACTTTTCTATTTACTCAGAGAGGACGAAATGACATCTAAACTGGCTGCAAAATATATGTACGCCATTAGAAATGCTTAATTAACTCATTTGCCTTATTTAAATCTACACTTTTTATTCTTGTAATTATTATAATTTTAGATTTCCTTTTGTCGTTTATTTCTCCTTTGCTGTATATTTCTTTAATTTGATGCTGTAAATATTACATATTTTATACATATCTAACATGCTTTGGCAATACTGTACTAAATGTCAGCAGCAGATTTGACCTGTCAGTGGGTGCACATGGCTGCTGAATAGAGTAAAAGAAATCCACTATTTGTTTTACTTTTAATTTCAACTCAAAAGCTTCAACCCCTTGAAAAGAAACAGTGTATAATAAATAAAAAATATTGTTAAGAATCACTTTTTTTGTCACATGTAGGTAACCATGTGCTGTGGGTAAAAGGTGTGTTTCAGTCCGGCTACCACCGCAAGTATATTTCAAACCTGTGGGAAGCACTGGACCCTTTTATTTGCATTTTTGTGTTGTCAATATGCTCATGTTTATATATGCCTATAGTTGTGTGTGCAACGGTTTTATATTTATAACCACCTTCCAGAAAAATGAGGGTCGCGAGTCACTGACATTGGTATTTTGGGGGTTGCGGGCTGAAAAGTTTGGGAATCCTTGGTCTACAACAAACTTTGTAAAAATGTTGTGAATTAAACTGCACAACCCAAAATAAATATGCTCATCAAGAGGAAAAGAGTTGCTCTCTATAGAACGAACATGATTGAGTTTATTTTATTGGACATTTCTGCATTTATGAGGGAAAATCTTGGTTATGGATATGACAAATGTTGTGTGACACTTGTGTGACTTTGGTAAATCAAATGTAATTGTTTGCAAACATTGACAGAGACATGTTTGAGTATTTGTACAGTACTGTAAAGTACAAGCCTACACAAACAACCTTGATGGTAATAATGTCACACACAGCATTTCGTGTATTTATCAGTGCATACAGAATTATACCACAACAGGAGGGTTAATATAGTCCAAAATGGGGATTCCAGGTGTTCTGAAGGGATTTAAAGTGAGTTAGAGATATTATATTTAATGTTTTATTTATAGATTCTCTTCTTCTCTCAGGGTTTGGTGGCAGCGGCTCTCAGGTGGACTCTGCTCGTATGAATCTCGCCTCCTCGTTTGTAAACGGATTCGTTAACGCTGCGTTCGGCCAGGACAAACTACTCACAGAGGACGGAAACAAGTGGCTGTACAAAAACAAGGACCACGGTGAGAACAGGGTCATCTACAGTTGAAGTCAGAATTATTAGCCCCCCTCTATATTTTTCCCCGATTTCTGTTTAACGGAGAGCAGATTTTTTGTTCAACACATTTCTGAACATAACAGTTTTAATAACTCATTTCTAATCACTGATTTCTTTTCTCTTTGCCATGATGACAGCACATAATATTAGACTAGATATTCTTCAAGACACTAGTATTCAGCTTAAAGTGACATTTAAAGGCTTAACTAGGTTAATTAGGGTAAAGTTAGGGTAATTAGGCAAGTCATTGTATAACAGTGGTTTGTTCTGGAGACAATCCAAAACTAATATTGCTGAAGGGGGCGAATAATATTGACCTTAAAATGCTCTTAAAACAATTAAGAACTGCTTTTATTCTAGCCGAAATAAAACAAATAAGACTTTCTCCAGAAGAAAAAATATTATAGGAAATACTGTGGAAAATTCCTGAATCTGTTCAACATCATTTGAGAAATATTTGAAGAAGAAAATCACAGGAGGGAGAATAATCTTGACTTCAACTGCATGTGTGTGTGCATACATACATGTGCTTGTAGGTGTATGTGTTTGTGTGCATGTGTGTTTGTGCATGCGTTTCTTTGTGTGTGTGTGTGTTTGTGAGAGAGACAATGTGGAGCAATTTGTGTGTGTGTCTGAATATGTGTATTTGTGGACTCTTTGGTGTAGGGCTGGGCTGTGGACTCTTTTAGTGTGTGTCAGTGTGTGCTTTCCTCTGATTTTGTGTGTGTGTTTAATGTGTGTTATAGGGATGCTCAGCGCTGCTGCGTCTCTGGGAATGATTCTGCTGTGGGATGTGGACGGTGGACTGACACAGATCGATAAATATCTTTATTCATCCGAGGACTACATCAAGGCAAGTATACACAACAATTAGTGCTCTCATTTTAAAGGGGTCATGACCTGACAAATAATCCTGTTAGGGTTCATAAATAACTGTCTAATTGTGGTTTGTTAGTCTAACTGTAGTTGCGATGGCTGCAGTTCCTTTAACAGACTTAGATCAAAATACAAAGGCATCAAGCGCGTGTGCATTTCACTTTCCCTTTCAAATGTGCTAGTGACTGTGGCTGTGTCCGAAATCGCCTACTGCTCAGTAGGTACTGCATTTGAATTTACTGCTCGACCATTAGAAAAGTACCTTCTATACAGTATGAATGGAAGTCCTACCTGCGTCAATTGCGTCGCTTCACTCTCATTCATGAATTTTCTCACGGTGCATCATGGGATAGCGTAGCATGCATCCGGTGAGATTCTGCAGTGTGCATCGGAAGTAGTAGGTCATCCGGGTACTTTTCGCTAGGGTTGGGCGATGTCGACAAATTTGGCATCGTACGATGTCTAACACTGTGATGGACGATGGCATCGTCGTCGTAGGCAGCGGTGAATTAATTATTTATGAATAATTAATTAATTCATAACGGACTAATTATTTGTAGCCTACCGTTATAACTACCTGACCCGCATGGTCTTTGTTTTACTCATAACCAAATCATAAATAAATAAAGATAAGTTACACACAAATTACCACCTGTCAATCATTTTTTCCGTGGGACTCTGGCATGAATAGGCAGAGTGATCTGTGTCATTATAATGGCGTCGACAAACTTGGTTGGTAAAAACGGTGCACAACCAACAGGAACCAACCAACAGTATCTAAGGTTTTCACTAAAATTACTGAAAGCGTGAAAGCGAAAGATTGAAGCAGTGTACTGACGCTGTGGCACGTTAACTGATAGATTCAAAAGACCGAAGAGTCGTTAGATGGAGACAAGATGAATTAAATATCACGTTTAACAACTATAGTGAGATGAAATCCAGCGGTACATCCTTGATAAACTTGTGTGTGTGTGTGTTTGTGTGTGGTCACGTGATGTGCGTTTTCGGCGGTATAGTGTGGAAGGAGGGCTTTTCAGAAATGCTAGGTGAAACGTATTAGTGTAAACAGGGCCGTGTGTGTATTTTTCGCGAGCGGGTTGCTGCTGCGACGGGGCGGGGCAGAGGATCGCGATGCCAGCTCAGCATCGTGAAGTCTATCGGCCATTATTGTTTTAAATTGTGTTTTTACACAATAAATGTAAACTTACGCAGTGTAAAATAGACCATGAAAAATCATTTTAGTTTCACAAGACACCTGTTAATACTAATATATTCCTTATTTCTTAATATTTAAAACAAATGCTTACATAAAATTATCATTATTATACAAATATTGTAATCATTTTTGCACAATTACCATAAAACTAGTTAGTAAATACTTTAAATTATAGTAAAAATGTTAAAATAGCAAAAAAAAATTCTCATGCTCAATATATATATGTATAAAAATGTAGAAATATTTATTTAAATATGAAGAATGTCTTGTTTGTGTTTAGACAGCTTTATTTATTAATTCATCCATTTTCCTTCGGCTTAGTCCCTTTATTAATCACGGGTCACCACAGCGGAATGAACCACCAACTTATCCAGCATATGTTTTACACAGTGGATGCCCATCCAGCTGCAACCCAGCACTGGGAAACACCCATACACACTCATTCTCACACACACACTCATACACTACGGCCAATTTAGTTAATCAATTCATCTGTACCGCATGTGTTTGGACTGTGGGGGAAACCGGAGCACCTGGAGGAAACCCACGCCAACACGGGGAGAACATGCAAACTCAGCCGGGACTCGAACCAGCGACCTTCTTGCTGTGAGGCCACAGTGCTAACCACTGAGCCACCGTGTCGCCCCAACTTTATTTAAGAATTTACAAAATATTTAACAATAAGAAATGTGTGTGTATATATAGTTTTTTTGTTTGTTTTTTTTACTGTGTAATTTTGTATTATTATTATTATTAATTGTGATATTTATATTATTAATTTTAATACTTCAGTGTAAAATAAAACCTAGAGAGGAAGAAAATATCATTTTAACTGCGAAATGTTAATACTGATATGCAATTATTTTCTGATTGTATTTGATTGCAGTCGGGGGCTCTGTTGGCGTGTGGAATCGTGAACTCTGGTGTTCGTAATGAATGTGATCCTGCTCTCGCTCTGCTGTCTGATTACGTCCTGCACAACAGCAACATCATGAGGATCGGGGCCATTTTTGGGTAATTCACACATAACACACAGCATTTACAAATATATAGGTCCAATCCCAATTTTACCCCTTAGCCCTTCCCATTACCCCTCGTTTTGCCCCCTTACCACTCATGTGAAGGTAGGGGTGTCCCAATTCTCTTTAGCTTGAAGGTGCAGGGCTAAGGGGAAGGGTTAGATACCCCTCGAAACAGAGATACCCAAGGGGTACGGAAATTTCCCAGAATACACCATCTACAGCGACAGCTTGGTCTGCACACGTGAGTCAGGGGATGCACAGATTAGTATTTTTTTGTCATTATTACGAATTTTTACCACAAACAAGCACATGTTTTAATACATTCATAACAGCATTCGTGTTTTACCGTCATGCTTTCTAAAGAAAATGCTAAAATAAAAGCCGCTAAATTTGGCTATCTATAATCCCTAATAATAACTCCTGTATAGCAGTCCCACAACATTCCCTGTCAGAAAAGTCTAGTGGCTGGGAATGAGCTTTTTACAGTGTCTGCTATAATGTTAATGTTGTTTTCGTGTGTTTACACAGATGAATATGGTGTAAATGCACAGTACAGTTATGATCTTATTGCCACATTATATGGTTATGATAACATGATACTGGATAACTGGTATGATAACTGGAATAACTACAGCAGTCGCGATCATCTGATCTCATATGAAGCAAGAGATCGTGATGACGTATGATGACGTGTGCAGGTGCTGTAGTGCTGTCCCATTTCTTAGGGGGGTAGGGGTGCAAAAATAGAATTGGGATTGAGCCATAGTCTTATTTTCCCCAATGTCTGTGCTCTTCAGTTTTATTTATCTCCATTAATTTATCTGCTTTTTAAAGTTTTAATACATTCTGAGAGAATAAAAGCAAGTCTAATCATTTTAATGAACTATAATAAATATAATCTAATATTTGTATTGCAGAAGTTCTGTTTCAATTCGACGTTATTTCATTTAATTAAGTGTTATAGATAAGAACAGGTTTATCAGTCATTTTGATCATTGGTAAATATATATCTAGTTTACTGTTATGCTTTACGTTTTCATTTAAAACACGAACAAAAACATAATAATAATAATAATAGTTTACAGTTTATTGTCTTGCTGTTCATTCTGCTGTACTGTAGTAATCAATTTCTGTCATATTTTCTTCAAGGTCAAACTAAGTGTTTTATTTATTATTGTATTAAGTGTTGTTTAATTTGTGTGTGTGTGTGCGTGTGTAGGCTTGGTCTGGCATATGCCGGCTCTAACAGAGAGGACGTGCTTTCTCTTCTGCTTCCTGTCATGGGAGACTCCAAATCCAGCATGGAGGTGCGTGTGCGCATTTGTGTGTTTGTGCGTGCATGTGCGTGTATGCATGCATGTGAGTGCGTGTGCATGCGTGTGAGTGCGCTGTGCATTTGTTTGTGTGGGTTTGCATATGTGTGTTATAGAGAGACAGAGTATGGAGCATTTTGTTTGTGTGTGTGTGTGTGTGCGCACGTGAGTGTGTATCCATGTTTCTTTGTGTGTGTGTGTGTGCGCGTATATGGAGTGTTTGATGTGTGTTCGCATATGTGTGTGTGTGATGGAGAGACAGAGTATGAGGCATTTTGTTTCTGTGTGTGTATATGGAGTGTTTGATGCATGCTTGTGTGTGTGACAGACAGAGTATGGAACATTATGTGTGTGTGTGTGTGTATATACATGTTTCTGTGTGTGTATATGGAGTGTTTGATGTTTGTGCATGTGTGTTATAGAGAGACAGAGCATGGAGCAATATGTTTGTGTGTGTCTCCATGTTTCTCTGCGTGCGTGCGTGCGCGCACGTGCGTATATTGAGTGTTTGATGTTTGTGTGTGATAGACAGAGAATGAGGCATTTTGTTTCTGTGTGTGTATATGGAGTGTATGCATTTTGTGTGTGTGTGTGCCTGTGTGTGTGCGTGTCCATATTTCTTTGTGAGTGTGTTTGGGTTTTTATGTGCATATTTGTGTGTGTGTTTCTGTGTGCATTGTGTGCATCTGTACTTGTTTTATCTCCATGTATGTATGTATGTGTGTGTTTGACGGTACTGTGTGCGTGTTCTGCAGGTAGCAGGAGTGACGGCTCTGGCGTGTGGGATGATCGCTGTGGGATCCTGTAATGGTGATGTCACTTCCACCATCCTGCAGACCATCATGGAGAAGAGCGAGCAGGAGCTGAAGGACACGTGCGCTCGCTGGCTGCCGCTCGGCCTCGGACTCAACCACCTTGGTGAGATGCACACACACTCAATCACACACACACTCACACACAACTCTCTCACACACACACTCTCACACACTAACACACTCACACAGACATACTCTTGCAGACTCACACACACAACTCTCTCACACACAACTCACGCACACACACACACACTCTCACACAGTAACGCACTCACACACACACTCTCTCACACTCACTCTCTCTCACACTCACTCTCTCTCACACACTCACTCTCTCTCACACACTCACTCAATCACACACACACTCCATCACACACACACTCCATCACACACACTCCATCACACACACTCCATCACACACACTCCATCACACACACTCTCTCTCACACACACTCTCTCTCACACACAC
>CAIGQV010019070.1:134315-151571 GCA_903798115.1 Danio jaintianensis | reverse complement strand
TGTTGTGTTACCATAGCAACTGTAGAATCACCACAACAGATCAATTAGAGTACTTTACTACAGTATAGTTCAAAACCCCGACAGTATTTACTATAAATTACTATAGTATTTTTTCACTTGGGTTGAGTGTGATTTACCTGTGGAGGCGTCGGTGTGGAGCCGCTGCGTCCTCCTGACATGATCTCCTCTGTGATGTCACGACCGCCCTGGTTCGGGTCTCTGATCCGGATCTACACAGACACAGACAGACACACAGGCGCACACACACAGACACACACACACGCATATTAAAACAACAGAAAATTATTTCCACCACTAGAGGAAGCGTATTCACAACAAGCAAATGTGAATTTTAATGATGAACGACTGAGTGTGGAATCATGGGATTTTCTCCAGCAGAAATCATGTTGGCGAGGAGTAAAGTATTCAACACTTATTATCATGGGTTTACAAGAGACAAACGTGATGCGGCACAAAAACAGCAGAGCTTTTATTATGCCACAGTCCACCGCTTCGGGCTCTTCTGCTCCTGATCGCATTGAGAAGAAACAGCGCTGTTTTATCAGACTAAATACAGGCTAAGGGGCCGATCACACGGAACCCGCTTTTTGCTTTGAGAGGCGCCTTTTTTAATGATTTACTAACGGCCGCAAGCGTTTTGCACGCTGCTTATGCGCCCTGCGCGCCTCGCGTTTTAACCGCCTGCTGCGCCTTGCGTGTTTCCCCTTGTGCGCCGTGCGCTCGCAGTTGAAAAAAGTAAACTCTGAGCAGTAAAAGCACATTACGTCAGTCACGTCTCTTTCATTCTCCAATCAAATGAAAGCAGAGGCGGGGTTTCCGTTGAGGTGACTGTAGTGTTTGTGTTGTCAAGATAACTACGGAGACGTTTGAAGATGGAGGATGACTAGTGGTTGCTGTTTTGAGTTATCCGGTGCTGTATGAATCACAAATCTTGAATATCACAATATTAATAAATAAAAAAATTATATTTCAGAATCAGAATCAGAAAGAGCTTTATTGCCAGGTATGTTCACACATACGAGGAATTTGTTTTGGTGACAGAGCTTCTACAGTGCAACAGAATTACAGAGACAGGACAAACAACAGATAATAAATATATTTAAAAAATGAAAGTTGTAGTGAATGCAAATATACAAATTGACAAGTGTATGTACAGGAATATTACTATATACAACGTTATATGGCAGCTGTTATGTGCAAATTGGCATGTAAAGTATGTTGTTAAATAAGTGTTTGTGTATAAAAAGTGTATAGCAGTAGTGATGTTTGTTCCATAATTACTATCATCAAGTGTTCATGAGATGGATTGCCTGAGGGAAGAAACTGTTTCTGTGTCGGGCTGTTCTGGTGCACAGTGCTCTGTAGCGTCGAATTAACAGCATTGTATTGTAGCGTCGATTAACAGCAACACTCGCGCACCTTACGTAGCTGATTCAGTCATTGCCTTGCGACATAAAAAACGCACCGCCCTTTTTTTCTTGAAAACAAAAAAGGCAGTGTCGCGTTTTTGGAACAGAAAAGCGCATTCAGTGTTTTCGGCCCCTTTGGCTGCTTCTGTTATAATGCTGCCCTGTGCAGTCTAAAGGCTGATTTATACTTCTGCGTCAAGAGCACACGCATGCTCCGGCGCAGCCTGCGCGTGGCCGCAAAGCCCTCGCCGTGGCGCACCTCTCAAAAAATTTTACGACACGTAGCGCAAGCTTTGTGATTGGTCGGCTTGGTATCGCTGACGAGTGTGGGCGGGGGTGAAACCCGAGCGAGCCCAATGAAGCGAGTGTGGAGTCCTGTGAAGGAGCTTTAGATGGAAACTGTTGTTTAGTGTTTACCTCATGATTAAAGTTGTTGCACGCCCGCCGGTTCCCGCCCTCAAAATGAGTGAGTTTGAGCCACTTGTACATTAAGGTAGCGTTCAGAAAAAACAAAACACCAGCGAAGAAACTCGACACAGAGGAAAATAAAAACCTCACTGCCAGCTAGTGTTTCGCAAGTGTTATCGCAGAGCAACGCAAATAGTGCGCAGAAGTATAAATGCACGGCAACGCGCACTGCATGCGCCGTGGGTCACGCCGATCACTCGACGCAGAAGTATAAACCAGGCTTAATAAAGCACAACACATTACAGGAATAGTTTACCCAGAATTTTAAGTTTTATGTTATATGTGTCTGACATATACGACGTGAGATGCATTACTAGCAGAAGCTCCAGGAATAGACGTGTTTAGCTAATTTAGAATGTTACAATGGCTGCGTCCAAAATCGCCTACTACTCAGCATGTACTGTATTTGAATGTACTACTCGACGGTTAGAAAAGTATGTTTTATACAGTATGAATGTGAGTATGAATGGAACTCGGATGTACCACATCACCATTTTGTCATGATCACGTGACCTACCCACATCAGTTGCGTCGCTTCACTCACATTCATGAATCTCGTGGTGCATCATGGGATAGCGTAGCGTCCATTGGATGCGCACTTCAGAATCTCACGGGTAGTAGGTCATCCGGGTACTTCTCGCATACTAATTTTCGAACTCTATGAATTCAGACATACTACTCGGCTCGCATACTGATTTTAGCCTATTATATATTATGGAACGCAGCCAGTGTTACATGTTATAAATTTAGAAAATTAATGTGTTTTTTGTAATATTTGACATTTTAAAATGATAAAATCCCATCAATGACTTTAAACAACAAAAAAAACAGCTTCATGTTACTGTATAACTTTATACAGTATATACCAGTGGTCCTCAACCACCGGGTCGCCTGACATCTTGGTCACTTGAGCGCCAAAATTTAACCCACAAGCAGCAAAATAAGTAAGAAACAGACGTCTTTGGAAAGTTTCTTTGCGAAGGGGAAAAGGCCCAGTGAAGGACCCGCAAACTGCCAAGGAAGGAATGGATCCGCAACCCATTTGTCAACAAATCAGGTGAATCCAGCATGTCTGTGCAAGAAGATCAACTGCTGGAGATCCCAAATGACGGCGGCCGTTTAGGGGCCGTTCGCATATCGCGTCTTTTCTAGAGCAGAAGTTTGTTGTTTCCAATGGAGGTGTGCGGCTTGTGCGCACAAGAGGCGTGATGCGCTCGCGCCTTCCAGACGCACTCAGTTGAATGAATAGGTATGGCCTAGTTTGATGACAGATGTATGCAGTTTTGGAAGCTTCAAAATAAAAGTCACTCTCCAACAACATTATACATCATAGAGGAGCCAGGATAACATTTAAAACCGACTGTGTTCATCTGACAGAAAATATATATAATATATATATTATATAATATATAATATATAATATAATATAAGTCATATACGCCAAGAATGACATAGGGGTGAGTAAATTATGGAGTCATTTTAATATTTGGGTGAACCGTTCCTTTAAAACATCTTTGCTGCTTCCGTTTTCTAAAAAACCAATCCAGAGTGTGTGACATCATTAGCATGAACACACAGCACACACTCACGTCTCACAGGTTCAAACTGATTATTTCACTGGATTTGAACATTATTCAAAACATCTGAAATAATACAAGCTCACAAGTCAGCAAAACATATCACTCTGTTCCAGTGCTTTCTGACTATTTTAAATAAAATCTTACAATGTTGTGTCTTTAACATGCACCACATAACAACACCACATGGAAAAGTAAATCAGCCACCGTGTAAACAACAACAACAACAGCAGAAGCAAGCAACCAAATCCAAGACGCTTCAGAAGTGTCGTAAGACAGCAAATATGCAGTGAACTCTCTCTCTCTCTCTCACACACACACACACACACACACACACACCATAGAACCTTATAAAGAAGAGAATGCAAAAAATTTACAGACTGTTTGTACAACTTATCTAGTGGAGTGAATTATACTCTCTCTCTCTCTCTCACACACACACACTCCTACCTTCCTCCCCTGGCGCGGAGAGGCTGAGTTTTGTTAGGCCTGGCTCATCCTGGGGCCGGAGTTTAAACTCAGCCTAACTAGGACACACTGAACTGGGCAGAACATTCACACACCGCCTGGGCAGACCAGGGCCTTAAACTCTCTCACACGTACAGGAGAGGAGGGAAGAAAAAACACACTGAGAGAAACAGAGAGAGAAAGAGAGAGAGAGAGAGTCTGGTCTTGTGAAATGAGTGCACTGGAATGTGGAACGCCCACCAGTCACCAGAGAGAGAGAGAAAGAGAGAGACAGAGACACACACACACACACACACACACACACACACACACACAGGCAGGGGTGGAGACCCAGAGCCACGTGGAGCCACTGAACTGAACCAACAGACTTCTCACTTAACTTCTGTTCTCTAGAACTTTCTATTCGCTAAAAACTCCTGAAATTAAATGCACGATAGCTTCCTCTAATAATTTTAAGGTTTATGTTACACTGAAGACTGGAGTAAGGCAGCAATAAATTAAATGACACTTCAAAACCATATTGCAATATTATAAAAAATAAAAAGAATTATTTATATATATATATATACAGAAAACATACATATATTTCAATAATGCATTTAATTAAAAATATAGTTCAAATATACTTATATTTTATTAGGAGCAATTAGTGTAGAATATGTCTTTTTATAGTAATTACTCGTAATCAAAAATAATTTAACCATATTTATTCTGCTAATATTTAATTTATTGCTTAAGAACAAATGTATTGTAGATTATTAAAGCTCTCATTAAAAAAAATCTGAATATTAATTATTTTTGTACTCAAGATATGGAAAAAAATCCTTAAATTCATCACGTCATCAATTGATTCTTGTTCAAAATATCTGAAATAACCAAACAAATGAACAAACATTTAAAGTTTGACTGATTTAATGCTTGAAATCCAACAAAATATGAAATTCTATCCATTTTTTTTATATTTCCCAGATCTTGAGAGATGATTTAACACATTTTTAAACATAATATTTTTAATAACTAATTTCTTTTGTCTTTGATGACATGATGCATATTTTGCAAGATACCAGTATTCGGCTTAAAGTGCGATTTAAAGGCGTAACTACGTTAATTAGGTGAATTTAAATTAGTCAGCTAATAATGTTAACCTCAGCAGTTTTCACACTAATTATTTATTTTTTAATTCCAGTCAAACTAAAAGCAATACAATTTTCTCCAGAATACAAATAAGTAACACTTTACAATAAGGTTGAATTAGTCAATGTTAGTTTATGCATTTATTAACATGAACAAACAATGAATAGTACATTTACATTACAGTATTTGCTCATGTTATTTAATGAAAATACAGTTGTTCATTGTTAGTTCATGTTAACTCTCGGTGCATTAACTAATGTCAACAAGCATAAATTCAGTTGTTAGTAATACATTAGTAAATGTTGAACTATGATTAATATATGCTGTACAAGTATTGTTCATAATTAGTTCATGTTAGCGAATATGAAAAGTTAAGTCAATATTTAAGATAAAATGTTTCTAAATACACAAAAAAAAATTGTACAGCTTACTAGTACCGGGTTGGACCCCATTTTGCCTTCAGAACTGCCTTAATCCTTCGTGGCAGAGATTCAACAAGGTACTATATGGAAATATTCCTCAGAGATTTTGCTCCATATTGACATGATAGCATCACGCAGTTGCTGCAGATTTGTCGGCTGCACATCCATGATGCCAATCTCCCGCTCCACCACATCCCAAAGGTGCTCTATTGGATTGAGATCTGGGGACTGTGGAGGCCATTTGAGTACAGTAAACTCATTGTCATGTTCAAGAAACCAGTCTGAGATGATTCGCGCTTTGTGACATGGTGCGTTATCCTGCTGGAAGTAGCCATCAGAAGATGGGTACACTGTGGTCATAAAGGGATGGACATGGTCAGCAACAATACTCAGGTAGGCTGTGGCGTTGACACGATGCTCAATTGGTACTAATGGGCCCAAAGTGTGCCAAGAAAATATCCCCCACACCATTACACCACCACCTGAACCGCAGGTGGTGAACCGCCTGAACCGCTGATACAAGGCAGGATGGATCCATGCTTTCATGTTGTATCATTGTATTCATGTTCATGTAAGTGTATATGTTAAGGTATAAAATATTCTGATTTCTAAATACTTACTTTGTAGCCATTAACAATGTAGCCAATTTGAGAAACAATTTGTAACTATTACATTACACATGCACACTAATGATACCTTATTGTAAAGTGTGACCGAAAAATATAATAGGAAATACTGTGATAATAATATTCCTTACTCTACTACTGCACTTGGGTAATATTTGAATAAGAATTTGGTCTTCAAGTGTATATTTGTTTATGCATTATATTATTCAATATAATAATTCAACAATTGCTTTATTGGCATGACAAATGTACTACCAAAGCATTAGTAAAGTTTACATTAAAAAGAGCATACATATATATATTATTTTTTTTTACACACACACACATATATATATGTGTGTGTGTAAATTTATTTTAAAAAGTGTAAGCAGTAAACAGTAGTAAAAAAATAAATAAATACAAATAATAATAATAATAATAATAATAAATCAGAATAAACTATACATTTAACAATCAACATTTTAGGATAAAACTATAATAATAAATAATAATAATGAGTATATTTACAATGATTCATTTATAATCATCTGTGTGTGTGTCTCTCTCTCTCTCTCTCTCTCATCCTCCCTTCCAGCTCTTCTCAGTTTCTATTCCTCAGAAATGAACTCGTGAGAGCTCAAAGTCCAGAGCAGATTTCCAGCTGTGAGTTCCCAGAGCACCAGATAACAGCAAAAACCCTCTAAACACACGAAACACCAGCGCCATTTCATGCAGACGACCTTTAAACGGAGGTGGAAATAAAAAAAATGACAGATGCAATGCTTCTGAAGGCAAGAGCATGACGCTGCAGTTTTGTGCCGCTGTTTAAGCTGATATAAAGCAGGATTTATTCCTTACACTGCATTCCTGCTGTCAAGTAATATATATATATATTGGAAACGAAACTTTACAGATGCTTCGCTCGCTCACTCACTTACTCAGACGTTTCAGACACACTCTTTTTCACACACACACGCACGCACGCACACACATGTTTGTTTTTGTGAAAAGTGGGTACATTACATAGGTTTCCATTGATTTTATACAGCACAAACCGTATTTAGTATTGGCCTAACCCCACCCTACCCCTAAACCCAACCATCACAGGAAACAGTGTACAGCTTTACTCTCTGATTAAACTCATTCTGGGGGATTTATAAGCGTTTGGAGAAATATTTCACCTCCTTTTTGCAATACCTGTGTCATTATACAGATTTTTGTCCTGACATGTCACAAAAACACGTACACACACACACACACACGCACGCACATGCACGCAGGGTACGAATTACAGGGGGGTGGGGGGGGGGGGGGGGGTCAGACCCCCCTAATTAACGCTTGATCCCCCTGAAGGGCATCAAAACAAGATGTATGGGGGGTCAGCCCTTTAAATAGTTAAGAAATAGTTTGCTCTGATCTGTATCTTAAATAATATTAATAATTAAAATAACAAATAACTTAAATATACATTTGACCACCCCTATAATGGTCCGTACCATTGTGAATGCATGTTTGCACCCAAAAAATATTATTCAGCGGTTTGAAACCGGCAAATCTAGAGCACCGACTGACAGCGTAAGTGTTAACAAAACATGTTTCTTGTAAAATAAGCATCTGTAGGTGTTAGGGGTGTGAAGAGATGCCTACTCCACGAGACGAGACGAGATTGGGTTCACGAGAACAAGACAAGATTTTTACACTATTTTTCAATTCAATGATGAAATATATGAATGGAAAATCGTCTTTTATTTAACTGAAAAAAAAAACACAAATCGCAAAACTATTTAGGTGTTTTTTTTTATTAACTTGTAATGAATGTTATTTTACTTCTATTTTAATGAATTGTACGCAGCAAAGGACACGCAAACACTGCTAAATATTTAGCTAATAGCTTATGTGAATGGAAAATAATCTTTTATATATAATTTTAAATATTAGAAAAATATCTGCTAATATATGAATGGAAAATAGATTTTTATTGAACTCGAAAAAAAATCACAAAATAGAAAAAACAATTGAGGTGCTTTTTAAAAACATTGTAATGGTGTTTTATTTCTATTTTAATGAATGCTCTGTGGTAAAGGACATGCAAACACTGCTAAATATTTAGCTATAAACTCTACTGACTGGCTTCTCCTCTGTACAGTTTCACATGAGAGATCAAACTCCTTTCCACAAACTGAACTTAAAAATATATGTAATTTTTTGTATTTTTAATTCAATAAATCAGTTTCACTTTCATTTAGCAAGATTTCATGTATGTCCCCGTGACTCACTCTGAGCTGCTGGATGCGATCATGCGAATGTGAAGTAAGGACTGACAGGAGAGAGTTGTGTTAATGGAGTTTGATACCGCACGCCAATGGAAAAAAAAATCAGCTTTTCCCGGACAGCATAAACATGCGATCCGTGATGATGATGTGACGATGAGTCTCCAGGAGATCATACAGTGAGTGTGTGTGTTTGTTTGTTAACGCACGCTTAGAGATGTGTGTGTCTGTGGTGCTTTACTGACTCGCTAGGTGTGTATGTCCTGTCGCAAAATGCAGCTAAAAGTCCTTCAAGGTGTTAATATTTTGACTACAGCGTTTACATATCTGCACTTTAATAATGTGACTAAAATAGGAATACTCCACGTCTTAATTCCATTTATGTTTACGACGATTATGACTTTCATCATATCTGAAGTGCTATTCCATTGCATGGATATGAACCATAATGTGTGAGGCTATGTTGGACGTGGCACCCGCTGAACTGAAAAAAAACGGTTACGTCACACCCGCCTGCCCAACCGAGTGACAAGCGCAACTCCGAGGCCAGCCTGGGTTGCCAGGTGTGTGCAAAGCACTTGATCTGCAGATCAAATCCAATCCTGCCTCCAATCTTCAATGCTAATTTCACCCTCACGCTCCATCATAACATCACAACTCACAAGACAACTTTTCACCTCGATGAGAAATCTCGTCACGATTTAATCTCACGAGATCTCGTCATACGAGATCTTGTCACACCGCTATTGGTGTCCGTGAAACTAGATGCATAGTTTGTATTTTATAAACTTGCTTGCACATGGAAGTTAAACAGTAAAATAAAAAATATGTGCAGCCTTTCATGGTCATCCATTAATAGGATCACTAATGTCATTGAGAACCACTCAATATCCCTCAAAACACTGAAAACATAACAAGTTTGATTAATAAATTTGATTTAATTGAATTAAATATATACATTTGGTTCACTGAGGCATATTACCGAACAAAATCGAAAAACTTGACCCCCCCGATCGTATGTATGTATAATACAATGTATAATTCGCACCCTGCATGCACACAAAACAAATATACAAGAGGGCTAATAATTCTGACTTCAACCGCACGTATAAAGCATTTTTTAAAAACAGGGTAAAAGACACGGTTGCATTCAAATCCTTAAAAACGAACATTCAGAAAGAAACACGGACTGACAATTCCACCAGGGGTTTACATCTGTCCAGCTCATGACAGATCTACTGCCTTTAAATGCATATCCACCTATGGAGATAATGAATGGGAACATATGGAACCTGTCAGCTACATTCTATGCTGTTACCATGGAGATGAAACCTGTATCTCGGCAACCAAAGTTCTAATTCTGAGGTTCCGTCTTTGATCAAACTATATATTTGGCTTTGAAAACACCGCCCCAACAGCATCCTAAAAAAACAACTGCTGCTTGACAATCCACCTACTTATACTAGGCACTAAATATATGAACTTTTTAGTTCATATAAGACAATGAACATACTTTTGAGTGTGTAAGAGGAGAGTGTGCAAGCTTTGAGACAAACTACTTCCTCATTAATGAACCGTTTTGTTGCTTAGTTACGTGAACTGTCAATCATCTTGTAGCATAGATCATTAAATCGGATTAGACCATTAGCATCTCAAACAAAAAGTGTGGATAATTTTCCTATTTAAAGGGCACCTATAATGCAAAAATCACTTTTATAAAGGGTTGTGTGTCAGCAGTGTGTGAATATCTCCAGCCTCTAATGGTAAACATGAATTAATTGTATTTGTTCTAATCAGACTTGATAAAAAGAGCTGTGTTTCCCCTACCATTATATTAGGGGGGGGGAGCCCCGCCCTCCCAACGGCTTTCCCCGCCCCTCTTGATGTCAAGTTAATTGTATTTTCTATATAGCGCCAGATCACAACTTCTTTTAATAAACAAGCTAAATAGCCGTATGTAATATCTTATTTACACAACGGCATGTCATTTCTGTCTCTACATGGTTGCGCGTTTACAAATTTCTGCTCTCTGAATCGCGCACGGTGGAGTTCCACACAAGCCAATCTCTCTGCTATATGGAAATGAGAGTGCACGCTGTGACAGGACCAAAGACGCACGTGCGTTCCCGTATATTATGCATAGCCTACAGCAGCCACAACACAGGTCAATGATGCGTGGGGGCGTGAGTGATCGATGCGCTCGCGTCACAGCAGCAAAAATATATACAGATGCGGTGCGACCTGTTTATACAGTTTATTGGCACGACTCGCGTGAGTGATGCTCTCTATGTTGCAAGCGCAGCCATTGTATTTCCAGTGTTTTGAGGTGCTAGTTATGTCAAAGCAGTAACTAAATCCGCATACTATCATCTCAAAAACATTGCAGGAATTAGATTCTTTGTCTCCAGTGAGGACTTAGAAAACTTGTTCATGCTTTTATCAGCAGCAGAGTGGATTACTGTAATGGACTCCTCACTGACCTTCCCAAAAAGACAGTCAGACAGTTGCAGCTCATCCAGAACCAGAAAATCAGAGCACATCACACCTGTCCTCAGGTCTCTACACTGGCTCCCAGTTACATTCAGAATAGATTTTAAAGTATTATTACTTGTCTATAAATCACTAAATGGCCTAGGACCTCAGTACATTACAGATATGCTCACTGAATACAAACCTAACGGATCACTCAGATCATTAGGATCATATAAATTACAAATTTCAAGGGTTCAGTCAAAGCAGGGTGAATTGGCCTTCAGCTACTGACAGCGCCCCCTGCTGCTGGAATCAACTTCCAGAAATGCTCAGATGTGCTCCAACATTAGGCACATTCAAATCCAGACTGAAAACACATCTGTTTAGCTGTGCCTTTACTGAATGAGCACTGTGCTACGTCCCACAGATTGCACTATTATGCCTTTCTTTTATATTCTTTTATAACCTGTTTTAACACATTTTAATCTGTTTAACCTGTTTTTATATTATTATTATTATTTTGTTTTTACTTGTCTCTTTTATTCCTGTTTATGTATCTGATTGGGCAGTTAAAATTTTTTAACTTGGGCCAAATCACCATACTGGGAGATCTGTCTCTGTGGGATAGCAGCGTAATTACAATAAGTGAAATCCGAGACGACGACTCGCCACAGATAACTGTTGCGGGGGGTTAAAGTCCCTGGCGTCTGGCTGAGATCAAGACCTTTTATTACGTTTGGCTAGCTAAAGCGATTTACTCCCGGGAGGGGGTTAAAATCAGGGGCCGTGCGATTTACTTCCAGAAGGAAGTTGAAATTGGGGGGCACGTAATTAGAGCTGTAAAGCTTAACTTTTCGATTGTAGAAGAAAAATCGAATCTGTTGGAGACGTCCGGTAGATTAATAGGTACCGAAAAAGTCCACAGAGGGGGGGTGATCACCAGAATGGGGAAGTCCCAGAGTAAAGTGAGAAAATATGATACACCGGTGTTTTGGAATATGGAAAAACTGTATCTGATTGGGCAGTTAAAAGATTTAACTTGGGCCATCACCATACTGGTAGATCTGTCTCTGTGGGATAACAGCGTAATTACAATAAGTGAGATCCGAGACGACGACGTGGAGCGTTCACCCCTATCTAGTGTCTCATCCATTCTTATGACCTCTTCTGGAAGCTCAGAGTCTCCCGCAAATTTATACCGGCTCCGTGATCCCCAAAATTAGTTAAAATTCCCAGAAATCATGGCGAGGAGAGTGAATGAGCAAGAGAACAGATCGCGAGAGGCACAGTTATGGTTTAAGCATTGCATTTCATAGGTTAAATGAATAGAGCAGTAAAGATATCACGAGTGCAAATCCCCCCTCTCTCTCATTAAGTGATCTGCTGTCAATAGTTGGAGACAAGCAAAATATTTGAATGGTCTTGCATGTATTTAGGCCTTTTTACATAGAACAACTGAAAGTTCTGTGTTTTTGACAATATTGCAAGTTCACTAAAAGCTGGCTGGAATTATTAGATAAATAAAACTTAAAATCTATTTATTTTTAACATGAATATTTAATAATATAATGTCTTGTAATACACTCATTGCTATAAACAGTTTATAGGCCTATTTCCTTTTAGTAAAGAAGTATTAGATTTATAGGTGTGCATTTTAGCTTCTTATGCATCAAACATGCGCTCCAAACTTGTTCTTGATTGAGACATGTTGAATTCTTCTTTCATCATTTCAGCAATGTTTCCAGATTGCATTGTTTGTAATTTTTCTTACCAATGTTTATATCCGTGTTATATTATTTTCTGTGGCGGTTCATTCCACTGTGGCGACCCTGAAAATAAGGGACTAAGCCAAAGTAAAATGAATGGATGAATTATTTTCTGTAAAGCTGCTTCTGGCCATGACATGTTCACACCTAAATGATTATAAGACATGTGTTTATATGCAGCATCCTTACTCTATTCTCTTAGGTAAGGTGAGATCTTCTCTTAAGGTTCATACCTAGAGGGAAAATGTGCTTAATACATTATAAAGCTTGAAGCATTAGAAACTGTACTCAGTATCGGCTGATCACCATGACAAGGAAATCGGCACTCAGAATCTGTCATTTTTACCTTGTACAGTTGTACAGCCCCCAACCACTTTGATTGACATTCTCCCTTTGTACATCAGAGGGGGAAGGCTCCGCCCACTAGCGCCCATCTCTGCCTCATTAGCATAAACAGCAGTCCTGAGTAGGGCTGTGCGATTTGGGGAAAATATCTAATTGCGATTTTTTTGACAGATATTGCCATTTCGATTTGCTTTGCGATTTAATTTTGTAGTCAAGCTTCAGCTCAATAATCTGTATCGTAGCTTCTTACTGCTAAAATGCAGTGCGTGTTAGTTAAAAAAAGGAACTGAAAAGATATTAACTCCAACGTTTATTCAAATTTGTTTTTAAATATTCCGAAATTAAACACTCATTTTTTTCTCTAGAGCAAACAGTAAGCACAAATAAAATGACCTTACATCAAATTAGGGAGATAGTGTAGCTTATTATACAAACCCAAAAAATTTATTATAAAAATACAGAACACTCAGCAAACTAACATGGCTTTCTGTAGCTTATATTGTCTAAAATCAAAATAGAGATGCTACACAAAATATCACGGCATTCAACGTACAGCTGTATTACTCTAAAATGGCAAAAATATGTGTGAGGCGGAAGTGTATATCTCCTATCCAGCATTTGGATGAGGTTTTCAAATCCCTCTTTGGTCACTGCATTAAAAGGCACCGTGTCTTTAGCAAGGTAGTGAGTTATGGCGTTAGTTATCTCCTGGTGCATTCGTGATGTTTTTCATATGGTGTAATCACCGCAAACAACTCTGAAATTGTACTTTAGCTAATCGCAGCGTTTCAAATCACAATTGCGATTCGATTTTGATTAATCGCACAGCCCTAGCCTTGAGTGAGAAGCAGCCGTCTGTCCATTAGCCATTAGAGTGTTTGAGCTGCTGAAGATAATGTCAGCATAGACTAAGAGGATTATAGATGTGGAGTTTTAGATGAAGCACAGATGAACAGTGACAGGAGTCTCCATAGACTGACAGAAGCATGAAGCACACACTGACCAACGACAACATGCACACCTGACCAGCACTGACAACACAGCTAGTGCTGTTTGACATCTGTCCCTATGCTGATGCACAGCCGTCTGTAGCTCCGCCCTCTTCTAAAAAAGAGCACAATCTCATTTGCATTTAAAGCGACAGTCACCAAAACGCCACACTTAGGATCAAAGCCTAAAAGGGTCAGTTTCAGAGTTACATAACATTATCTGTGTGCTATTCTGAGCTGAAACTTCACAAACACACTCTAGAGACATCAGAGACGCATTTTACAGCTCGCAAAAAGCACCATAACAGATCCCCTTAAAAGCTTGACTTTTCCATAGTTACATCGTGTACTAGGATTGACTGTAAATTAAAAGTTGTTATTTTCTACACCGATATGTCAAGGAACTGTACTCTCATTCCAGCATAATAATCAAGAAACTGCTGTATAATATTACAACCACTACAATATTAAGCATTTTCCATCACAATGTAACTGTAGAGGCGGCGCAGTGGTTCAGTGGTTAGCACTGTGGCCTCACAGCAAGGAGGTCGCTGGTTCGAGTCCCGGCTGGGTCAGTTGGCGTTTCTGTGTGGAGTTTGCATGTTCTCCCCGTGTTGGCGTGGGTTTCCTCCGGGTGCTCCGGTTTCCCCCACAGGCCAAAGACATGCGCTATAGGGGAATTGATGAACTAAACTGGCTGTAGTGTATGAGTGTAATTGTGTGTGTAAGGGTGTTTCCCAGTACTGGGTTGCAGCTGGAAGGGCTGTGTAAAACATATGCTGAAATAGTTGGCGGTTCATTCCGCTGTGGAGACCCTTGATAAAGGGACTAAGCCGAAGGAAAATGAATGAATGAATGCAACTGTAGAAAAGTCAAGCTTTAAATATGAAAATGATCAACACTCATTCTTTGACATTTTTTGAGCGAGATGCTAATGGTCTAATCCGATTCAATGGTTTATGCTAAGCTAAGCTAAAAGTGCTCAGCTCTGCACAAATTCGCTCGGTCAAAATTAGCCTACTTCCAAAAAAATAAAAAAATAAAGTGGAGTTTTCCCTCTAACTTGAATTACAGGCTAATTATAACTGCATCATAATAGATCAAAATCGGTCACATGACTAATCATCATCATGTGTTTCAGATTAATCCACTTGGAAAAGCATCTTCAATATGGATGGATGGATGGATGGCCAACCCACAGATATAAAAAATGTATATTTAAATGAAAGTATGTGAATAATGCAGCCTTACACGCTGATGTCTGATAGATAGTTGTGTCTGACCTGTTTGCGTTCGCGTCTGGGCGGAGCTTGCTGTGGAGGAGGAGGCGGGGCCTGCTGCTGTTGGGGGGCGGGGTTCATGATCACTGGCGCCGTGGCAACAGGGGGTGTGAACTGGGGCTGAGCAGGGTAATAAGCCCCGGCTGGAGAAATAATAATAAAAAATATTTTTAAAAAAGTTAATATTAATTAATATTTATTAATATTAAATTATTTTAATATGAAACAAATATTTAAATATATATATTAATATATGTTATGTACATAAAATCACTTTAGCACACATAATTTGCTGTGGAAACCCAATTAAATGTCTTATATTTGACCTGTTTGCACAATAAAAACTAAGAGAGAGTAAAAACTCCCCCAAAGTCCTTTTAGCTGGTCATGTGATCACTTTTAAGAGCTCTGATTGGTTGTTTTTTAGCCTTCAGTCACTCTATATCCATCAGCCCAGCCCAGGCGGCATTACTGAGTGTGTGTTCACGGTTAATACAGACTAAATATAGTCAAACACACAGCAGAGACAAGCATAGTCACCGCTTCTGCTGGACACTCACCACAATCCCATAGTCTATCCTGCTGTCTGTCTGTGTGTGTGTGTGTGAACGTGTCGCAGGTCAGTGAGGCCTCTCGGTCTCGTGACCTGTATGTCTGTGTGTATGCGTGTGTATGTGTGTGTGTGTCGTGGGTCAGTGAGTCCTCCGGGTGTTGTGAGTTGGACAGGACAAGCCAGTGAGTGAGTGAGTGAGTGAGTGTGTGTTTGTGTGTGCGTGTGTGTGTGTCGTAGGTCAGTGAGGCCTCTCGGTCTCGTGAGCTGGACAGGACAAGCGTGCGTGTGTGTGTTAGAGTATGTATATGTAGGTGTGTGTGTATGTATATGTAGATGTGTGTGTGTGTGTGTGTGTGTGTGTGTATGTATATGTAGATATGTGTGTGTGTGTGTTGTGGGTCAGTGAGTCCGCTGGGTGTTGTGAGCTGGACAGGACAATTGCACGCCTGTGTGTTTGTAAGTGTGTATGTGTACGTGTGTATGTGTTATGCTTGTGTATATATCTGTATGCATGTGTGGATATATATGTGTGTGTGTGTCATGGGTCTGTGAGTCCTCTGGGTGAGTTGGACTGGACAAGTGAACGTGGGTGTGTGTATGTGTGTGTGGATATGTGTGTATGTGTGTGTGTGTGTGTCGTGGGTCAGTGAGTCCTCGGGGTGTCGTGAGCTGGATGGGATGAGTGTGTGTGCGTGCGTGTGTGTGTGTGTGTGTGTGTGTGATCTGAGCTGCTGGAAACTGAATGTGTGTTTGGTGGGGGTTTGATAAAAATAACACTGAGCTCCTAGCAGACGCAATGCTTCGCTTGCAGAGTGTGTGTGTGTGTGTGTGTGTGTGTGTGCGTTCACACTGATGGTTTGCACAGTCCCTTTAGTCAACAGTCAAACCAATCTGAGTCATACAGAAAATAATAAACACACAAACAAAAAATCATGATTGGTATTTGTGAGAGCGCCGCCTGCAGGACTGGAGGATATATGTGATGAATACAGGAGGGAGAGATAAAATAAAATACCCTCTGTTCATCCCTATTTCTAAATGATCAGTTTGTTCTTTGTTTGATTTGTCAGTTTGTTGTTTATTCATAACTAAAGAAAAAATAAATAAGCACATTAAGATTATTTAAAAAGGAGGTAAACAAAAGAAATATACAGATAAAAACATGCATTAGAGAAAAAGAACAAACAAAGCATATTAAACAAAATAAGCATAGTGAAAACTGCACAAATAAAATAAATATAAAGTAACAGATAAATAAATACTTAAAGGTGCAGTATGTAAGTTTAACACCCAGTGGTTGAACTATATATTGCATTCCTGGACCAAAACAAACACAAGTGCAGGTTGCCAGATTGACCAACAGGAGTGAGTCTGACGATCGAGCCTAAAGGCTGATTTAAGTCGTGTTCTATATAAAAGCAGCAGCACGTGATAGAGGAATATTCTCCATATTAAAGGAGTTTTTGTCCTAACCAAC
>CAIGQV010019070.1:5032-19524 GCA_903798115.1 Danio jaintianensis | reverse complement strand
ACACACACACACACACCTCACTCACTAATTCAGTCACACACACTCACACACACACACACACACACACACACACACACACCTCACTCACTAATTCAGTCACACACACTCACTCACACACACAAACACACACTCACTCTCACACACCTCACTCACTAATTCAGTCACAAACACACACACACACACACACACGCACACACGCACACACACACACACACACACACACACACACACATGTTTGTTTTTGTGAAAAGTGGGTACATTACATAGGTTTCCATTGATTTTATACAGCACAAACCGTATTTAGTATTGGCCTAACCCCACCCTACCCCTAAACCCAACCATCACAGGAAACAGTGTACAGCTTTACTCTCTGATTAAACTCATTCTGGGGGATTTATAAGCGTTTGGAGAAATGAGGACATCAGCTGTGTCTAGCCTGTGTCTATATTTCACCTCCTTTTTGTAATACCTGTGTCATACCTATGTCATTATACAGATTTGTGTCCTGACATGTCACAAAAACACGTACACACACACACACACACACACACACACACACACACACACACACACACACACACACACACACACACACACACACACACACACACACACACTAATAATATTGACCTTAGTAGTTTATATACACATATATATATATATATTATAAGTAAATAAAAATATAACAGGAAATACTGTGAAAATGTTTCCTTGCTCTGTTAAACATCACTTGGGAAATATTTGAAACAGAATGTATCCCGATTCATTTTTGCCCAGCACTAAATAAGTGAATTAATTTAATCTTCATCTATATTTGCTCTACATAAAGCTAATAAACAGATGCTTTTATTGCTGTTCTGACGTTCATAGATTCTGATTGTTCGACTGATTTATTTTTATCTCAGTGTGCTCCCTCTGATAACTTTCTGGAGCAGTTTTCCGAGTCTTATCTTTCTGACCGTTATTCCCGAAGCAGGGCCTTGTATGGAGCACTCTGAGAGTCCGGCTGTCCCACAATGCACTGCTGCGGGTCTCTATATGAGGGATGCCCCAGTGGTGATCGCTCAGTCAGCGTTTCCATGGCGTCGTTCCAGCACTCATCGTCCCGCGTCAGCACCAGTACCGTCAGGTCCTTCAGCGGAGCCGAACGTCCCAGAATACACAACCTGGAGACGGACATCAGCGCCATCAGCAGCAGCGGCCAGGACCAGACCTGGGCGGACACATTCACTGATTACACAGGTCAGATTTATGTGTATAGTTTTTTTGATAACACTTAACACTGCAGAAAAACAATGCACAAGCAACATTCACTTAAATAACCCTTGTGTGCTGTTGGGTCGTTTTCATCCACTTTGGGTTGATTTTGAGGCTTAATTTGGCCACCATTTTCTCTGTGGTTCAGCAGATTAGAAGGGTTTTTGGTGACAAATCTCATTTCATCTCATATTTTGGGAAAATGCTTTGAAAACAATACACTCTGGGCAGATCGACTCCCCTTTGGTGATGTTGGTGCTGTTTTTACCCCATTGACTTCCATTATAATCACATTTATTGATTGCAAAGCCATGACAGCATATAATCATGTATTCTTGATCGTTGCTGGCTTTCCCTGTTGGAAAGAGGTTCAGTTTGTCATTTTTACTGTTGATCATAATTATTTAAACGATTAATTTGGCGCTAAAATATCAATCTTGTTAAGCTAGTATCAATCCGATATACTGATACCAGTGTTGGTATTGATGTCATTTATGGGTTAACTATGGGCGTAAACCCGGGGGGGGGGGGATGGGGGTTATATGAGGGTACGTGTGTCCCCCCCCCCATCCGAGGGTTGTCCCCCCCAAAAAAAATTATTAAAAAAATCGCATTCTCTATTGTGAAAAATAGAGAAAAAACAACCGCAACAAATGCATTTAGAAACAGTTGAGTTCCCCCTCCCCTTCCTCACTGCCTGCTTTCCCAGTTCATCTCACCTACTCTACACACACGAGTCAGGTGTGCGGCTGCGGTTCAGTTAATGCTGAACTCCAGTAAGGAGGATTTTTATTCACTGTAAATAAAGCGATTCTCTTTAATGTAGTTGATGCAGACTCATTCATAAATTAGTTGCGGCAAAAATGCTGATTACCGATGTCATTTTCCATGAATCTGCTATATTAGCGATTAAAATATGACTTATCTAGTTAACGTTAGCTTGTTTACAACAGCTTTTTGCATAGTGCACTGCAACTTACACGCCAAAGCCGTTTCCCATGCATTATTTTATTTGTGATGACTTGGGACAATGTTAACTTAACATTAATGGCCACAATTAGCATATTGTTTAACTGTGCATTTACTAAATGAGCACTGTGCTGTGTCCGAACTGACCCCACTGTATTGTTTTGTAGAATCAATTTCTATTTTGTCCTTAAGTGTCTTAATTAAAGTGGACACGTCTGGACATATATAAGTACATTTATATATGTACAATTTGACTGTATTATTTGGGTCCCCTTCAAATATTGCTCATGAGAAAATTTTATATTTATTGTCCCCCCCCCCCCCCCCCACTGTTAAATGAAATTTGTGCGCATGGGGTTAACATCTTGATTTAGGCTTAGCATAGTAATCAAATGTTCTAAAGGGGACCTATCATGCAAAAATCACTTTTACAAAGGGTTGTGTGGCAGCAGTGAATATAACCAGCCTTTAATGATAAAAGTTTATTAATTGTATTTTTTATAATCAGACTTGATGAAAACAGTCTGCAGAAACACTTTGATTGACATTCTCCCTTTGTACGTGTCATCAGAGGGGGAAAGCCCCGCCCACTAGTGCCCATCTCTCCCTCATTAGCATATTACGTTAGTCTTGTTTTTGAATCTGCCACTATGCTGACACACAGGCATTAGTAGCTCCGCCCTCTTTTGAAAAGAGCACAATCTCATTTGAATTTAAAGCGACAGTCACCAAAACACCACAGTTAGGACAATTATTTTACATTTTGTAAAAAGCGGCATAATAGGACTCCTTTAAGGCATCTTTACACAGCAAAGCGGCACAGAAACCAAAACTGATGCGACAAAAATTTTCAACATTTTTTTATTCACACAGTGGCTCAGTGGTTAGCACTTTGGCCTCACAGCAAGAAGGTCGCTGGTTCGAGTCCCGGCTGAGTCAGTTGGCATTTCTGTGTGGAGTTTGCATGTTCTCCCCGTGTTGGCGTGGGTTTTCTCCGGGTGCTCCGGTTTCCCCCACAGTCCAAACACATGCGCTATAGGGGAATTGATGAACTAAATTGGCCGTAGTGTATGAGTGTGTGTAAATGTGAGTGTGTATGGGTGTTTCCCAGTACTGGGTTGCAGCTGTAAGGGCAACGTAAAACATATGCTGGAATAGTTGGCGGTTCATTCTGCTGTGGCGACCCCTGATAAATAAAAGGACTAAGCCGAAGGAAAATGAAAGAATGAATTAATGTATTCACACAAACCATTAAATGCGGCATAGCATCTTTACACTAAATACTGAGCAGACACAGACCAGCTTTGATGACCTTAGTTTGTCATTTTGATCAAGAATCTTTTAATAGTTTACCAGGGTGATCAAGAGTCATTTGGAGGTTACCATGGAGACCAGCAGTACATCCCAGGCGGAAACCAGGTAGACTGGAGTCTCGGAGACCACATACAGAGTAAGTGAGGAGCAACAGTATTTACTAATGTAAACTTCATCAGACACATATTGTTTGCAATGGAAGAAAGTTATTTAATATTGAAGTCAGCGTGAACTGAAAGTTGCATTTATTTTAGTATGTTGAAGTAAGGAGGGGCGGTGGCGCCATAAGTTGGCGGTTCATTCTGCTGTGGCGACCCCTAATTAATAAAGGGACTAAGCCAAAAAGAACATGAGTGAATGAATGTTGAAGTAATTCCAGGGGTGTCACGGTGGTGCAGTGGGTAGCACGATCGCCTCACAGCAAGAAGGTCGCTGGTTCAAGCCTCGACTGGGTCAGTTGGCATTTTTGTGTGGAGTTTGCATGTTCTCCCTGTGTTGGCGTGGGTTTCCTCCGGGTGCTCCCGTTTTCCCCACAGTCCAAACACATGCACTATAGGGAAATTGATTAACTAAATTGTCCGTAGTGTATGAGTGTGAATGAGTGTGTATGGGTGTTTCCCAGTGATGAGTTGCAGCTGGAAGGGCATCCGCTGTGTAAAACATATGCTGGATAAGTTGGCGGTTCATTCCGCTGTGGCGACCCCTGATGAATAAAGCGACTAAGCCGAAAAGAATATGAATGAATAAATGACGTACTTCCAACTGAAACGGAATATTGAGTAGGGGGCGGGGCTTTCTTTTTGTGAATCATTCCCTCATAGCAAATTAATGGTAAGAGGGGCGTGGCTAATAATACTGTGGCTTATGAAGCATCAAAATGACATCACCAGAGAAGGAGCCAATCAAAACACAGAAGCAGATAATCAGACTGAAGATTGAAGATCACCAAATCAAACATTTTGGTCACACTTTAGTTGTCCTTAACTCCCATGTACTTGCATCAAAAAATAAATACAATGTACTTACTGTCTTCATAATGTGTTGCAGAACACTTGTGGTGCTCTTGAGGTGGGATACGGGTCGGGTTAGGGACAGGTTTGGTAGGTTAAGGTATAAGGGATAGTCAACGACAGTGTAATTACAAATGCAATTACAGAAATGGATAACAGATGTAATTAAATGCAGGCATTTAATCAAGCATAAGTACAATGTAAAAACATGGATTTACACAATAGGTACATTGTAAGAAATTATTACTTTCAGTGTAAGTACATATTAGTTAAGGCCACCAAATATAATGTGGGACCAACATAATTTTTAAATTTGCACAGATTAATTGTTCACCGAAAGAATAACAATGTGCACTAGCAAAATAAACATGGTCAATTTTCACACTGACTTTAATGACTTGCATTACATTTTGAACCAATTAAATGATGTTTAACTTTGTGTTGTTGAGTTTGTGTGTGTATGTGTGTGTGTTTTGTTTTAATTAGTTCTGAGAACCGTGTATTTTTAATGTGATTGGTACTGAAAACTGAAATTTTGGTACCTTGACAACCCTGCTGTCTGCTAAAACACATACTGTAAAAAAATCCTGGGTTTCTCACGTTGTCCCAATACAAATTGATTAAGTTGTGGCGTTTTGGTGACTGTCGCTTTAAATTCAAATGAGATTGTGCTCTTTTCATAAGAGGGCGGAGCTACAGATGCCTGTGTGTCAGCATAGCGACAGATGTAAAACAGCACTGTGTGTGTTGTCAGTGCTGGTCAGGTGTGCATGTTGTCGTTGGTCAGTGTGTGCTTCATGCTTCTGTCAGTCTATGGAGACTCCTGTCGCTGTTCATCTAAAACTCCACATCTATAATCCTCTTAGTCTATGCTGACATTATCTACAGCAGCTCAAACACTCGAATGGCTAATGGACAGACGGCTGCTTCTCACTCAGGGCTGCTGTTTATGCTAATGAGGGAGAGATGGGCACGAGTAGGCGGGGCTTTCCCCCTCTGATGACATGTACAAAGGGAGAATGTCAATCAAAGTGTTTCTGCAGACTGTTCTTATCAAATCTGATTAGGAAAATGTTTATTATTATGATTATTTTCTGTGCTCCAGCTGGCTCTGAAGTGGGCTTGGTCAGAGCGGTGGGGGAAAACTACATCCTGTCGGCAGACGTCAGCGGGTTCGAGCCTCATGAAGTGGTCGTGTTGGCGTATAATCAGTGTGTGGTTATTCACGCAGAGAAGGTGTGTATGATCTCATGGGATATTTATGTAGAGCGGCATATAAGAGCTATTTTTGGGATGCAGTATACTGCAGTATGTTCAGTGTACAGTATATTATATGAATAATTTATGGAATGTGCAGCGACAGGATACTTACACTTCTCCTGTGAAATTTTTATTGTTTTACAAACATTTTATATTGAACATTTTTCACAGTATTTCCTATAATATTTTTTCTTCTGGAGAAAGTCTTATTTGTTTTATTTCGGCTAGAATAAAAGCAGTTTTTAATTGTTTTAAAGCCATTTTAAGGTCAATATTATTCGCCCCCTTCAGCAATATTAGTGTTGGATTGTCTCCAGAACAAACCACTGTTATACAATGACTTGCCTAATTACCCTAACTTTACCCTAATTAACCTAGTTAAGCCTTTACATGTCACTTTAAGCTGAACACTAGTGTCTTGAAGAATATCTAGTCAAATATTATGTGCTGTCATCATGGCAAAGAGAAAAGAAATCAGTTATTAGAGATGAGTTATTAAAACTATTATGATTAGAAATATGTTGAAAAAAACAAATCTCTCCACTAAACAGAAATAATTCTGTCTTTAACTGTAGGTTAAACTCTGATTTGTGTGTGTTGTTTCAGAGCGGATCAGATGTTGGTGTTTCCGGCAGGTTTACCCATAAGTCTGTGCTTCCAGCAGACATGGATCCGCTGTCGGTGAGCAGTTCACTAACCGCTGACCGGATGCTGATCATCAGTATCAGACGAATCCCAAAAAACATCAACCTTTGACCTCCTGTGAAAATACACAAACCTGTGTGTGAATGAATGAATGAAGTGTGTGAACGTTTGCTTTGTGTTTTGAATATAAATGAAACATCAGATCAAGTTATTGCAAAAAAAAAGTAAAGGAAAACATTAAAGAATCATTCTTTAGCTGCACTATAAAAAATGCTGAGTTGTTGTAACGCAACGCTGGGTCAGATATTCATTCATTTATTCATATTCTTTTGGGCTTAGTCCCTTTATTAATCAGGGCTCGCCACAGCAGAATGAACCGCCAACTATTCCAGCATATGTTTTACGTAGCGGATGCCCTTCCAGCTGCAACCCAGTACTGGGAAACACCCATACACTCTCATTCACGCACATACACTACGGCCAATTTAGCGCATGTGTTTGGACTGTGGGGGAAATCAGAGCACCCGGAGGAAACCCAAGCCAACACGGGGAGAACATGCAAACTCCACACAGAAATGCCAACTGACCCAGCCGAGACTCAAACCAGTGACCTTATTGCTGTGAGGCGACAGTGCTAACCACTGCACCACCGCTCCGCCCGGGTCACTCATTCATTTACTTTCTTTTCGGCTTGGTCCCTTTATTAATCAGGGGTTGCCACAGCGGAATGAACCGCCAACTTATCCAGCATATGTTTTACGCAGCGGATGCCCTTCCAGCTGCAACTCATCACTGGGAAACACCCATACACTCTCATTCACACTCATACACTAGGCATTTCTGTGTGGAGTTTGCATGTTCTCCCCGTGTTGGCGTGGGTTTCCTCCGGGTGCTCCGGTTTCCCCCACAGTCCAAACACATGTGCTATAGGTTTTTTTTGAATAAACTAAATTGGCCGTAGTGTGTGTGAGAATGTGTGTGTATGGGTGTTTCCCAGTACTAGGTTGCAGCTGGAAGGGTATCCACTGTGTAAAACATATGCTGGAATAGTTGGCGGTTCATTCCGCTGTAGTGACCCTGATAAATAAAGGGACTAAGCCGAAGGAAAATGAATGAATGAATGAATGACGTCAGTGGTCTCATACTCAATTCCTGGAGGGCCGCAGCTCTGCCTAGTTTAGCTCCAACCTCGTCCAACTCACACCTGCTTAATAGTCTCTAGTAGTCTTGAACACCTTGATTATTTGGATCAGCTGTGTTTGATTAGGGTTGGCACAAAACTGTGCAGCGCTACGGCCCTCCAGGAATCCAGTTTGAGACCTATGGTTTATGTGTAGTGTTTTAATGCAAAAAAAAATCTTTACATTTTTGTTGAGATTTGAATGTAAACATCTAATTATATGCAAAATTACAAACCCAATGTTTGATTATTTGTTTTCAGTTCAATTTAAAAGACATTTCTTTATCCATTTGTTGGGTTTGTCCATATTTGACCCAATGTTGGCTTACAACAACCCAGCATTTCAGACTGAGTACGAATAAGATTAGATAATTTTGCAAGACCATGTTTTTTTGCTAAATATCTGTCATCAAATGTATTTTTCTGAGCCTAATGACAGACGTTTGATTTGATTCATTTTTTCAGAAAACAGTACTAAATATCGAGACATTGCATCTCTAGTAAATGTATTGATAAAGGAATGTTTAGATTTATAGTGGAAAATGTTCATGTAGCGCTGTCGCCTCACAGCAAGAAGGTCGCTGGTTCGAGCCTCGTCTGGGTCAGTTGGTGTTTCTGTGTGGAGTATGGGTGTTTCTCAGTGATGGGTTGCAGCTGGAGTAAAACATGGGCTGGATAAGTTGGCGGTTCATTCCGCTGTGGCGACCCCAGATTAATAAAGGGACTAAGCCGAAAAGAAAATGAATGTCTATCCTTAATCTTTGTTTTGTTTTGACCGTGTCTCTTTTTCTGGTTTCATTTATTTTATTATTTCGATATCTGTTCATTTCCTTCTATTGTATAATTCTTATAAAATCTTTAAATGTTTAGAAGTTCTCCAATCAGTGTCAGATTCTCATCAGGAAGTGATTATAATGTGGTTTTGGGATCAGAAAATAAACACACAAAACGGACTCAAATTCTTTGCTCATTATTCTACTTCAAACAAACACTCATGATGGCTTTGGTGTTTTTATTTCTTTCGATTGACTTTTCTTTAAACAATGGCTCGTAAAAACGAAGTTCATTGAGCCGTTTCAACACAAAACACTTCTATTCAAGTATATATTTCACAACCTTGATATGTGACTGAAGTGCTATCAAAATGACACCAATTATAACTGTAAAAATTATTCTTCAAATATCCCACTAGTAGGAAAAAAGAAATCAGAAAACAATATTGTCGGTCTAACATTTTACTTAACAAAAATGACAATTTCGAAAAACCGTATAGAATAATTATAATAATTACAACTAACAGACTGGTAATTAGCTGCATTTCTCGATTGCAAAACGGCTTTTGTTTTGGTCCTTAAGAAAAAAAACTAAAAAATTAGTAATTAATATATTTACTTCAGCTTTTAATTATGACCAACTGAAATAGAGAGTCTTAAGAATAGCAAAATATCTATAAATATAAACAAATCATTGATTTCTCTCAGAATTAATCGGGCATGTCTTGTTGCAAGCAATTACATTTTGATCAAAACAAGATTTAATAAACAGACTTATCAAAAAAAATATATATATTATTATTGCAGACATTCTTAAAATGAAGATACACTTATTATATGCAAATTGTTTAGCATTACTTACCTTGTAGCTAATATTTGGTTTGCTACAGGACGCCATCTCTCCCTCATTAGCATAAACAGCAGCCCTGAGTGAGAAGCAGCCGTCTGTCCATTAGCCATTACACCAAAAACGATAAAGAATGATATGAAACGATATATAATAACAAAGATGAACTGTTTTATTCATCCAGATTATGAGGAACAGACTCAGATGTGAGCGATCTTCATCTTCAGCGACCGTTAACGGTAAATCCCACGGCTTTTTTTTTTTTTCAAATTCAAATTTTGCCGCCTAAAAAAATACGCTTAGTAGTTTAAGGACAGTTCTATCAAACACGTGTGGTTCGCGCCTTTTAAAATTTTATATACAGCATTTCTTCTACAATTAATGGTAACAAATGAAATAGAAAACCATATTTCACCAATAACTTAAAAGGTCCTCACAGCAAGAAGGTCGCTGATTCGAGTCCAGGCTGGGTCAGTTGATGTTTCTGTGTGGAGTTTGCATGTTCTCCCTGTGTTGGCGTGGGTTTCCTCCGGGTGCTCCGGTTTCCCCCAGTCTAAACACATGCGCTATAGGGGAATTGGGTAAGCTAAATTGTCTAGTGTGTGTATGGGTATTTCCCAGTGATGGGTTGCAGCTGGAAGGTCATCCGCTGTGTAAAACTGGATAAGTTGGCGGTTCATTCCGCTGTGGCGACCCCTGATTAATAAAGGGACTAAGCCGAAAAGAAAATGAATGAATGAGAGTACATAAAGACAAAGTAAAAAATGTCAAAGTATTAAAATCTTTGCCTTGAAATCTCATTTTCCTTACATTTTTGTTGAGATTGTAATGTAAACGTCTATAAATATATTTACTTTAGAAGCAAAATTACAAGCCATATGTTTGATTGTTTGTTTAAATTACCCAATTGTTGGGTTTGTCTTCATTTTCACACAAAAAAATGTCAAGAAATAAGTAAAAACTAGTATAAACACTTGACTTTTGATCAAATTAACTTGCATCCTGATTTATTTACACTGTACTTTTTCCAACATCTTTATAAAATCAAATTTGTACTGTTTTGATTTAGTGGCTAATTCATATTAATTTGTATGATCTCATTATTAAATTTTAGTACAATTTATTAGGGTTGGTGTTTAAAAATCCTACAAATGAATTAGCCACTTTTCTGAAAGTACGTAAAATAGTTACGTTTCCTCCTGAAATCGGGCTGATTCTTCATTTGTGGAAAGTAAAAGGAACAAATCAGGCAATGTTTTTCCATGTTAAATCATTTTATTCATCCCTGATGTACAACAACAACAACAACAAAAAAAACCTTTCTTTAGATTTGTTTTTTTCTCAGAAAAGCAGCCGTTTTGCTGTAGTCGTTTCAAAGATGGCTGAGTTTTATGTCAATGGTCCGGTTGTTAAAGTGTAAACTGTATATGTGAACATTGAGTTTTGAACAAACACTGTTGTCTATGGCAGTGATTTATAGTTTCTAGAGCTCCAAAACATCAGCAAACTTACAAAACGCCTCCATTAAGTACATAAACGGCTCATTTTCTATGAAAAAATATGGTTATTTCCACACAAAAGTCATAGATGGATTTAATTCTGGTTACTGACAAGCAGAAATGTTATTGCACAAACACATTATCTTCCAATTACTGAAAATAACGACAATGATATCAAAAATAAATCACGGTTGATCTACTACGCTGTAAGATTGTTAATAAATATGATTCTCCGAACAACATATGTCTAATACATGAAATGAAATGGACCACAAGAACATGACAAATATTGATAAACCAAAGACATCTGATGCACAAAATAAAAGATGACATCATCATTTTTGGTCCGTTTAGAGAGGAAAAACAGGAACATAAAGGTGTATAAAGGAGTGTATGCAGATAAAAGTCATTTCAGAGATGATACTGGCACTGTAAATCCATATACAAAAAAACAAACACATTCTCTGAGATGAAATGACAATGTTCCCATAATGTTCGCTCAGCGTTCGGGTCTGAACGTTTGTCACATAAGCAGGAGTCATTAATAAATGGTGAAACCAGGAAATATTTAAGTTAATGCCACATTTTAAATATATTAAAATCTACGCACACACACACACACACACACACACACACACACACACACAAAAATCAACACAAGAATAAGCTCCGCCTCCTGCGACTAACAGATTAAAGCTTATTGGTCAAATCTGTCAGTAAAGATTCAATTAAATAAATTCAATTCAGCTCAAGTTAAAATGATCAGCAAACAAATCAAACGTAAAAATGATCAATGACAACAGACATTTGATAATAAATCAGACAGTGGATAATAAAATACTCTCGGATTTTGATCTTTTCGGCTTTTGTTCATAAAATTTGTTTGAGAATTTCACAAAAACAGGCAAAAACATGTTTGCTTTGACTTAAAGTTATATCATAAAGTCAAATAAAGATTTAAAAATGTCAAATATATGTTTTATATATACATAATTTATCTCTACATATTGATGACTTTCATTTCAATTCTGTTACAGAATAAAAGAGTAATAAAAACTAAAATGACAAAAGTTTTATAAATATAAAACAATAAAAATATTATATACAGTTGCAATCAGAATTATTAAAGCCCCTGTGAATTGTTTTTCTTCTTCAAATATTTCCCAAATGATGTTGAACAGATTCAGGAATTTCTCACAGTATTTCCTCTAATATTTTTTCTTCTGGAGAAAGTCTTATTTGTTTTATTTGGGCTAGAATAAAAGCAGTTCTTAATGTTTTTAAAGCCATTTTAAGGTCAATATTATTCGCCCCCTTCAGCAATATTAGTTTTGGATCGTCTCCAGAACAAACCACTGTTATACAATGACTTGCCTAATTACCCGAACTTTACCCTAATTAACCTAGTTAAGCCTTTAAATGTCTCTTTAAGCTGAATACTAGTGTCTGGAAGAATATCTAGTCTAATATTATGTGCTGTCATCATGGCAAAGAGAAAAGAAATCAGTTATTAGAGATGAGTTATTAAAACTGTTATGATTAGAAATGTGTTGATAAAATCTTCTCTCCGTTAAACAGAAATTGGGGGATAAAATATGCAGGGGGGCTAATAATTCAGGGGGTTTAATAATTCTGATTGCAACTGTAAAAGACATATATAAACGAAATATACATACATATATATATATATATATATATATATATATATATATATATATAAGATTAAAAATATATATATATATGTGTATATATATACATAAAATTGAGAGAAAAAAAAAATTCACTAATTAATTCACAATGAAAATAATAAAAAATACATTAACAAAATAAAATACAAAAAAAGTTGTATTTCCTATTTATATATATTTTCTTTAACATATCTCTCATTATTCTTTGGTGGATAAATACCTTTCTATCGTTTTCATTTACATCCTTTTTTTTAAAGAATTGAAATGAAAATCATAAATGAAAGACACACACACGCGCACACACACACACGCACACACACACACACATATATATATATATATATATATATATATATATACATACATACATACATATAATATACAACAGTTCTGTCTGGTTCTCGAATCTGATTAGTTGATAGCCGTGAGAGGCTTTTTTAGTGGAGAATGTAGTTGTTTAGATTGCAACTATGCAGTTTATTTATAAGGACAGTGCCTATTTTAAATATTTATCATTTCTGAGAGACAGCGCGTCGGCGGCCATTAGTCTGTCATACTGAGCAGAGCAAAGACGGTTGATGTTCTGCCACAAGATGGCGACAGAGACGCATAATAAGCCCTTAGAGGAGAAAAACTAATTTCAAACTGCAGCTGATCAAATCATTATTAAACAGGTAAATGATATTTTGTTGATCTCTCTCTTCTGTATGTTGTAGTGCTGTATTTATACCATAGTAATATTGTGATCTCCCGACTGCAACAGAGAAATACTGGGAAATCTCTTCATGCCGTTCAGCCTTATAATCTTAAAATGTCAGCAAAATCAGCTGTTTTGTCTTCACTTTAGACATTACGCTAGAGAATCATTCAAACACTAGCTCTACAGTGATGTTGGTGAATGAGCAACGGTTTCTGCTGTTCTGACGTCAGCTGCAGATGTGAATGAACGGCGGAAGAAAGTAGTTCCTCTTACAAAAGGGTTTTGAGACTCTCCGTGTTTGATTTTCTTTTTTATACACACGATTATGCCGTCGAACTGTTGTATAAACGCAATGTCACACGAGTAGCAGCGCGATGTGGCTGCACTGGTGGACACTAAGAGCCAACGCACGCCTCCCACCAGTGCCGATATACAGCCACATCGCACTGCTATGAGTGTGATATTGCTCATGTGTGTATATATATATATATAATGCACTATTGTATTTTTAATAATTAATACATTGTGAATTTATTAATTTATTTAAATACAGATTTGGTGCATAATTTAATAATGCAAAAATGATCTTAAATGAGGCCAAACCAATGTTTGATTTCAAGCATGAGCTGAACATGTTCTTGACTTGTTTAGTGAAATTCATCACAGACATTATAAAAAAAACACAAACATCCAACAAACGAGAGAAACAAAGAGATTTTCCTGAAGAAGACAGAAAGGTTTGCTGTAGTTTCTCATGCACATCAACACAAACACTGATTTATATCATTTTCCTGCAGCAAACACACACACACACACACACACACACACACACACACACACACACACACACACTCTCTCTCTCTCTCTCTCTCTCTCCCTCCCGATCACATAAAAACATCATTAGTTTGTTCATTATTAGCATTATGGCAGATATTCTTGACTGTGATAGATTTCATTGAATCGTCCTCTAGTGCAAACATGCAAAAAACAAAACATAATAAGAATAAATGATGGCCAGTCTTTCAGAGAGGCCCATTAGTGTGCATGAAAGATCATTTGAATAAAAAGTGCGCAATCTTACATAACTGTGTGAAAGTGTAATGAGTGTGAAGAGGAGTGGGCAGCAGATCCTGCACTGCGCTTCTGTCTCGCTTTACATTACACACACACACACACACAGACAGACACACACAAACACTCTTTATCTCACACACACTGTATCTCTCTTTCTCTCTAACACACACACACATACACACACACACACTCTTTATCTCACACGCACTGTATCTCTCTCTCTCTCTAACACACACACACACACACACACACACACACACACACACACACACACAC
>CAIGQV010019069.1:791237-808941 GCA_903798115.1 Danio jaintianensis | reverse complement strand
TAATTACAGACTGTCTCCTTCAGGACAGGGGGATCCACAGTCCACTCAAAAACACAAACACACACTGCAATTCAATGAAGCATGGAATGCTGGGAAGGAGAAAAAACAAAGTAACAGAGTGTCTTTGTGCAGGACAAGAGTCTAAGTTCACAGTGTGTCCATTCAAGCGTGGCATTTTGGAAATGATTATATTAAAGCAGTTTCTGAATTACTGGATTGTTTTCTGAATAGCTGAGCACTAATAGTAAAAGTAGTTACATGTGTTCATGCCCGCTATAATAATCTCCTGAAATTGATGTGATCCAGGACAGGATGGAAATTAAAGTCATGTGCCACACTTACACAATGCCGTAATGGAAACATTTTCTTTTCTACTTTAAGCATGTGAACACTTCCAGATCCGCTAATATGAAGACATTATATTCCACACATCAGGGGGAATGAGTAATTGCATGCACATTTTAATCACATCATTCCTTTTTTTATCAATTGTACTAAATTAACACATTACAGTGGCAGCCATAGCTTTAGAGGGAACATATTGGGTAATTATTTTTGGTTAGAAAGGTCTGTAAATATTGCTTAAATCCAAATAATACTACAGTTTGGGGTTGGTACATACTGTAATGTAATGTATGTACAGTATGTATGTATGCATGCATGTACAAATGAATGCATGCATGCATGTATATATGTATTTATTTACTTATTTACTTAGGAAAATAAGATTTTTTTTGTCCAGCAATGATGCTCAACATTCATTCCTTATAGAATATATATATATATATATATATTAGAATTATAAATGAATGCATCTTTGGAAGGCACATGAATCTATCAATTTTACCACCCTCATAAACCTTTGAACAGTAGTGCAAATGTTATCTAACAAAATGATTGCACGTCTTTATGCACTTTATAATAATTACATTTGGACAGTTTCTGAAGAAAGCAATTCTCGCATTTGTGTGGTTACTAAGGCATTCTACAGTAAGTGTTGCTACGTTGCTTGGATGTTCAGGGTCAGGGTTACTTGCAACAAAATAAATAAATAAATAAAAATAGCCTATGTGATAAAGAGAGCACATACCTCATTTCAAAAGCCAATTGTCTTTGTTTGCATGCAGTATAAGTTTGAAGGTGTTAACAAGGATTCTAGTACTAGTATTACGCAACATGAAGTGTATTACATTGTTTAAAGTTTTTCTCCATCTGAAATGTGAAGAAACGTTCCTGAGGTGTGAAAAAGATCCTAGTGTATTAGTGTCCATGTACAGTTGAAGTCAGATTACTTATCCCTCCTGAATTATTAGCCCCCCTGTATAATTTGTTTCCCAATTTCTGTTTAATGGAAAGAAGATTTGTTTCAACACATTTCCAAACATAATAGTTTTAACAACTAATTTCTAATAACTGATTTATTATATCTTTGCCATGATGGCAGTACATAATATTTTACTAGATATCTTTTTAAGATACTAGCATTCAGCCTAAAGTGACATTTAAAGGCTTAACTAGGTTAATTAGGCAAGTTAGGGTAATTAGGCAAGTTATTGTATAACTAAGTTTTTTCATAGTTCAGAAAACATTGCTTAAGTAGGCTAATAATATTAACCTTAAAATTGTTTTTAAAAAATGAAAAACTGCTTTTATTTTAGCTGAAATAAAACAAATAGAAGAAAAAATATTATAGGAATTACTGTGAAAAATTCCTTGCTCTGTTAAACATCATTTAGGAAATATTTGAAAAATAATCACAAGAGGGCTAATAATTTTGACTTCAACTGCATGAAAGAGAAACCCTAACCACAGCACATGGGTAAATGAAACATGACAGAAATTCCCATCTGATCTGTGGTCCTTATCAGATCCCCGAAATCCCACAAGGTTTTGGACTATCGTATGTAGATTCTGTCCTAGCGATCGTTTATTGAAGCATCATATAGTTTGTGATCTTCTCTGACAGCGGCTGATGAACACAATGTGACAGTGAGGGTTGAGCATGGGCTTTATCGTAGACCAGTATCAATGTCTCTAGGAATAAAAGGGAGAATTATGAAAGAAAGATGGCCTTAAATCATACGCCACTTCAACTCTAATCTAAACAGACATGGCATGCCTTGTTAGTGTCCCACTGATGGGTTTCAAATGTTCTTGTAGCAATAAAAACCACTGAGAGGCCACAAACACAGAGGCTCTCGGTGATGTAAAGCATATGGCCGTAAGTATGTCAAGCAAAATTACCACCAGCATGTGTGTGTGGGGGTGTGAGAAAGTGTAAGGGATAAAAAAAGCAAGAGAGAGATTGATTTGTAAGCATAATGTCAGAAGCTGTAATATAACTCTTTAGCCTCATGAAAGGACTTCTTGTCTGCTCTCTCTCTCTCTCGCTCTCTTCAGGATGGCAATTAGTCCAGTCATTTCATCACCTCATCGCAAGGTTTTATGAATGGCCTTTTTCAACCACTGGTCAATCAGTGCGTACATTCACCTTTGCTTCAGTCTGAACCCCCTTCACAATTGTAAAGCGAGCTGTCTGGAACGTATAAAAACACTCACAAACACATTTCGTAGCTCTTGAGGCTAAACATTCACAGTCACTAATGGACATTTCCATGCTCAATATACTCAATCTACAACCCACAGTACAAAGAAGCATTGTAGCAGAGGTCAGAAAGAGTGCAGAAGAGCCCAACTAAACATGTTATTGAGCACCTTGACTTCTGTAAGAAAATATAATGACAATCCCTTAAGGCCTGCTTAAGTTTTATTTAACCTCAGCTGTCATTGTCAACTAAATCTATGAAAACAGATAAAGAAATAGTAAACTGATGAATAAAGAGATAACTGAATATAATTAAAATGTACTATTAAGGGATAAATGACTGCAAGCTGTTTTAATTATTACAGGTAAGTATTTTTGCATATCATTCCAAACATCCATTGTTAATTCCAAGTTTCATTTTTTTTGAAGGCTGATAGAAGAATACTTCTTGTTATTGATGAAGTTTTAACTTGGTCAATGTCTTTGTTGCTTTAGTTATTCTGTTGTTGTCATCTGTAAGGACCTGCACATAGAACTACCAATCAGACTCAATATATAATAATATTATAATAATACATAATTAATATAATAATATACACTAGAAAAAATATATTGTTTAAAAAGCTACAAGCTAATTTAGGCACTGCAGGATTATAAAATTCAATTTGAAAAAAAATACTGAATTGAAAAAAAATGTAGAAGTATAATAAAATGTGCAATATAAGCCTGTATAATCTAATTGTGAACAAAAGTAAATTAAATATATATATATATATATATAAATATAGTAACATTATGTAACTTGCAACATGGGCTCATTCTGAAAACGTAGCCCTATATATATTTCTGGAGATGCATTTTGTCTTTAAAACGAACGCTACGGGGCGGTATAACGCCGTTCCTTTTCGCACATACCAGCTGACCTCTTACCTCCGTACGGACGGCTTTCCTGCTGTTACCAGTTTGTCCAGTGGCTCGCAACGTACGGCGGCGGACTTGAGACACAGAGAGGAGTTCGCCGCGACGACGGGGTTCGAGTTCGGTGTAGAACGGTTCCAGAAAGCAGGTACGACAAAAACAAAAAAAATTAAATAAGTAAATAACAGGGTGAGAAAGTGGTAAATTCTGAAAACGTGGTAAAAATTAGGGGGCTTTTCTTTTTTGGATTGCTTTTCAAAACACTATCAGTTGGGTTTAGGGAAGTGGGCGGGCGCTGGTCAATCTGTGCTTTATAAAACACTATCGGTTGGGTTTAGGGAAGGGGTGAGTGGGGGGATCGGTTGGTCGGTCAGTCAGTCAGTCGACAGCGGCCTCTGGTGGATTTACGCGAGAAGAGCAGGCATGAGAGAAATGTGAGATCTCAAAAAGCATACACAGCGGCCTCTGGTGGACTTGCGAAAAAAAAAAAAAACTACAAAAAAACGTACCTCCTGGGAAATATACAGTATATAGGGCTACATTTTCAGAATGAGCCTGGGTTGATTACTTAATGTAAAAAAAATATTTATTTTTCTATACATTTTAAATCACATCATCTTGTTTGTAATTTTTTTTTGTCAAATATTTTAACTTAGTAAACTTAAAATGAATAACACCGTTATTGATTTTTATCAATAAACCCTAACCACAACCAAAGGTACAAAATATTTAGCATGTCTGTAATTAAACACAGGCAAATTTTATGGGGCCCATATTTTAAAAAGTATAACGTTAGCCACGTTTAAATGCGAAAAGCTTAGTGCAAAGATAAAATAATAAACCTGTTCATTAGAAAGCAAATGCTTTGGAGTAGCATATACACCACATATACGCAGGCCTATAATAAAAGTGAGATTCTCAGAACTCATTTAAACTAGAATCCAACAATCTCAATCAAGTCAGACCATAAAATAAGAAAAGTGTGAGCTACAATGTGAATGCACAATTTGACCTGATTATAGTCATTTGCTGGTGTGACTAACTTAGTCGCTTACCGGAAAGTAGGTTACTGAAAACCAGACAGATAGATATATAAAGATGAGAGCAATAATAGCCACGTAAAGATGAATTGGACAGCAGTGGAAACATGACTTCTCCATGCTTTATTACCTAGCGTCTGTTTCCATTTGCACTTTGATTGATGTTTAGAAAACCATCAGTTTGACATCTCTCTTTAGGCAGAGCAAAATGTATATAATCGTTTTGACGCTAGTTGATAATCCGTGCCAAACGAACGTCATGGGCCTGAACAGTTTCTAGTGCTTCTGCTGCATCAGCACGGAGATTCACATCTGACGCGCGTCCTGCGTCAAATGGTGGTGGTTATCTGTCAACGTTAAGTGACCTGACAGGCAACGCTTGTGTGCTAAGTGGCAAACTAAATGCTTTAAATGTAAATATACTACCACCGGCACAGTGTCTCATTTCCAAGCCATCCTTCATTTCCCTCCATGGCTTCACGGCTTTATGTAAATCGCTCTCTCTTCTCATTTTCATAGAAATGGATGATTAGTATGTATGGAAGAGAGCTTGTTTGATGGTGTTCGAACACGGCGTCCCTAGCGTGTGCGTGTATGTAGATGAATGTGTGTTTTGATTGAGTTTGAACATTCTGTCCCTCGTGTGCATTCTGGTCGCCATTTTTGTCCCGTCGTTGTGATTCTTATAAATCCAGGCCCAGGGGACATCAAGCATTCCGTTTGTGTCCTATTTCACAAATCCTGCTGAAAAAAAAATAAAACAATGTTGATTGTGGAATGTTTTTACCTCTCTGTACTTTTTTGTCTTGTGCTGTTTGTTCTGCATAGTCTCTATGTATCTGTTCCAACAGTTTATCTGGTTTTCAGCATTCACTACTTTGTGTTTTTTCTTTCTTTCTGTCATGTCGCTTTGTGGATCCCTGGGAGGAGTTTAGATGAGGACTTATTCTGGGACGTGAAACAGGCTGTGACTGTTAAGCAGAACCAGAGATTTGAGATCCAAGTCCTCTGTGGACTTCGTGGACCTCTATGGATGTCTTTGACTGCCTATTTCCCGTCTTTCGGGTGGTCAAATCAAAGGCAAAATGTAAATGTAAACTGACTCTATGTCTGTATATATTCAGTGCTTGGTAATGAAAGTACTGCTATTTTAAAATGAAACAGTTTTTCTTTTTCATCTGCCGTCCCTTAAACAATAGACAAAACAGCTATTTAGGTATTGTTTTACCAGACTTACATTCAGATCTGGCTCCACTTTGGTATTAAACACAACTTTTCATGTTGCAAACAATTCCTGATAGATAAAATCAGAAAATGGGTAATAACAGGGTTTTTGACTTTTTTTTTCATCAACTGACATTTTCACTAAATTATACATGCAATTAAATTACATTTAATTACATGTATTGCATTTTGCATATCCCCAATGATTGTTATATTCACACTTAATACTATTTTGACTAAATTACGGCTTGACTGGAAACAAAGTGCAGTGAAAATATGTTTTGTTTACACTCATTATTTTGACATCTGATTATTTTATCACACTTTTGAAGGTAGAATTTTCATTAATAATAATAAATAATATATGTATGACTTTTGCCGAAATAAACTCCTAGTTTACTTCTTATTAACAGTTATTAAATTAGAAGTACGGTTTATCTATTAGGCAAGATTAGGGATGAAGAAAATGATGCAGAATATGTTATTTGTAAGTAATAATAAACACTGAGTATCTTAATAATTGGCAGGTAAAAAGCCACCACTGTGGTTAATAGTGCAAATTGGTTACCAAAATATTTTATGCACAATAATTATTTTGAGAATGTGTTCAAAATTTAAGGGGAAAAAATGTAAAATCCACAAAAAACAATAAATATTGTGAAATAATAGTACAATCTAAAATAAATTAGGTGGCTTAAAGTACTATGTACTTGCATCAAAAAAATAATTTTAATGTGCTTAATGTGTTCAGTGTATTGCAGAACTCTTTTGGTGCTCTTGAGGTGGGATACAGGTAGGGTTAGTGACAGGTTTGGTGGTATGGGTAGGTTTATGGGTGGGTTAAGGGGTTTATGGTGTGTCATGGTGTCTTGTCTTTTATTTTGTAATTTAGTCTTGTCTTCCTGTTTTTTGCCCTGCTTCCCGCAATGTGCTCCTTTGTATGTGTTTCATGTTTTCATTGGTTGATTTAGTCTAGTTTAGTCTAGTTGTTCTTCATTGATTATCCTTGTCATATGTCTGGTTGCTCTTTGGTTGTTTCATGTCATGTGATGCATAGTGTTTGATATAAATACCCTCATGTTTTCTGGTTTTTGGTCTAGCTTTGTTTGTGTAACCTCTGTTGGTGAGTTTGTTTGTTTTTACTTTGCTATGTCAAGCCATGAGTTTATTTTGGCTTATATTCATGCTTTGTTTTGTATTTATGGCAAGTTTAGTATTAAGTTCTTGTTGAGTTTGCTTTGCACTTTTTGTTAATAAACTGCAACTGGATTCAATATGCTCGCCTTCAGTGGACTCTCGTAACAAAGCGATGTCAATAACATGCAGGTATTTAATCCAACCCAGGCTCATTCTGATTACGTACCCCTATATACATTTCTGGAGAAAGCAAAATACATCCTAGGAGCTTTGTTTTTACCACGTTTTCAGATTTTACCACATTCTCACTCTGTAATTTACTTGTTTATTTTATTTTTTAGCTTTTGTTTTTGTCTTAGCTGCTTTCTGGAAACGTTCTTCAGGGGACTCGAACCCCACTGTCGTGGTCAACTCCGCTATGACTCTCAAGTCCACCATCTGGTAACAGTGGAAAAGCTGTCCATATGGAGGTAAGCGGTCAGCTGGTAAGCGCGAAAAGGAACGGCTTCATACCGCCCCGTAGCGTTAGTTTTAAACACGAAATGCAGCTATTCGTACTTCTGGCTACATAATTCGCGATCTCCAGAAATGTATATAGGGCTACGTTTTCAGAATGAGCCTATGTTGATTTAATCAATCATAGGTAAAATGTAAATACATGTATTTACACAATAAGTACACTGTAACAAATGATAAATGTCAGTGTAACTACATATTAATTAAGGCCACCTATATAAAGTGGGACCTCAAATTCTAACATGAAAAAAAATATATATATATAAATGTCTGTGTGGCCTAGATAGTGTATTTAACTCTGTATAATGAGAAAGCTGAACACTTTTTGACATGGCACAGGACCAAAGTGTGTATGTGTATGTGTGTATCATACGGATCTCCTGTAATTTCCCATGCATATGAACAGTATTGATCTCACCCCAGGCAGGTTCTTAAACCAGCTAGTTACCACTATCTGTAAGTGTGTGTGTGTGTGTGTGTGTGTGTGTGTGTGTGTGTGTGTGTGTGTGTGTGTGAGTATGTTATACACACATGTGGCTGTGCGTGTGTGTGTGTGTGTGTGTGTGTATTGACTCGAGGTGTTAGTTATAGCCAGGTCCTCTGAGTGCTGACCAGACAGAACTGCCAGTCAAACTCCGGCTATGCCCAGAGCAACTACTGATTAATTCACTCATCACATGCGGAGAGAAAAAGACAGGAAGGGAGTGGAAAAATTGAAGCATGAAAGTGACTGACAGCTCTTCATACAAAAAGACGCAATGTGACAGTAGAAATTATACCTGTAGAGACAAATAGATGAAGCCGAGGCACACTGCTCAATAGAGACGACTAAAATGGCAGTGAGGAAGCGAGAGGGAGAAGGAGAGAGAACAAAGAGAGAAGAAAGAAAAGAGGGTCGAGTCAGTGGGGGGCTGTAAGCTGACAGAGCAGTTAAAGTGTAGCCAGAAGCTAAGATTACCTCTGATCACCGGTCTCACCGTCCCTTAGAGTTATTGTACAGACACCTGACACACACACACACACATAGTGACGCTCACACATTAAACATGCCTATAATTTCAGTTTGTCTCTGGTGCTATAAAGAATTAGTGTTATGATTCTTACAAGACACTAGTGAATACTATAGACCATTTTGAGGGATGTAAACAAAAAACAATGGTCCCAACATATTTCCTGTTTTACATTTTTAATTTCTATAGCTTCCAAGAATCCAAAAAGAGCCACATATTGATAAATAATGTTATGATAGCTTTTTTAACATTATGATTGAATTGCCTCTTGTTACAGTTATGAAATAGTTTGATAACAAGCAGGAAATGTTCATGGGCCAGAGACATCACCACATTGAAATGGTCTATATGCATGCTATTTATATATGTTTCTAGATTAAAAAAAAAAATTGGATTGCGCAATGTTGCATTAAATTGTGTAAAAAAAAAAAAGAAAAAGGCAAAAAAAAATTATGTATCTTAAATAAATACTGTTTTCTGAATGTTTCGTAATATAATAGCGCACAGATTGCACAAATATGTTCCTTTCAAAAAGCTTTAAATTACAGGTAAATTACCACTAACCCTTTAAAGGGCACTCAATTAAATATTCATTAGAAAACTCCTGGAGTGTTACTGAGGGTTAATAAAAATATGGGTTGGGGTTATGAAATGACTGGTAATGCAATTTGTGCGGACACAAAATGAGGTTTTCAGTATGAGCATGTACTGTATATATGATCAAAATGTGTTAATGTAAGATGTAAACCCCTTGTCAATCAATGCAGGCATCAGCCAATCACATTATCTTATAAAAATACTCTTTCATAGACATTAGCCAATGGCTTTCATGAAACACCACACATGGGAAACATCAAAATAGAAGAAAAGTTCATCACTGCTGTGGGTAGTAATCCATATAATGTAAATATACTGTTTGATGGACCCATGTTCGGCACATTAGTGATGAGAGAAACTAAGTTTTTCAGAGCTTTGAAACAACTGAACCAATTGATTCGTAAAAATGATTCACTGTTTCAATAAGTTCAAAACACCACATGCTAGGGACACCTGCTGGTCAGTAGTTCACTTTGAATTCATCAAATACAAAATAATACATGTCTCTGGGCCAAAATCATGGGCTTTATGATTAGAGAGTTGGACTTGTGATCCAAAGGTCATAGGTTCGAGTCCTGGCACAAGCAGAGATTGTAGATGAGGGGAGTGAATAACCAGCAGTCTATTCCACCATAAATAACATGGCCGAGGTGAGTCCCCTGAGCAAGGGACCAAACCCTCCACTGGTCCACAGGCAGCCCACTGCTTCGGGTGTGTATGTGTGAGTCGCTTGGGATAAAAGTGTCTGCTAAATGATAAATGTAAATCAGCTGCACGAATGTGAACATTTGACACAAAATTAAAACAACAAAAACACTGGCTGTGTATACCATGTTTACAAGTACAACACTGAGAGGCGCAACCGTTTAGAGGTCATTTTCAGTTAATGATGTCAGAATTAATTATTATAGTATTATAGTATAGAAGCTGGTGTTTGAATGGTGCTTTACCAATAAAAGACAGCATACTTTTGTATCTACCAGTAAATACACCCCAGTCATTTTGCACCACTTTACTGGTATTACTGTGTGAATGTGACAAAAAAATGAAGAATTTAGATGCAAAAACCTCTAAGTGCCTTCTGATTTTTATTTTTGTATTTTTTTATCTAAAATGTGCATTTTTTTTTCTCAGGCTCCTGTGTGTATGTTTAGCAATTTAACATTTATGGTTATTTTCATTGCTTTTATAGTAAAATAACTGAACATAAACATAGGAGCCTTGGAAAAAAAGCAAATTTAAGGACATTTCAGATGGGACTGAACTCTTCAAATATGAAGCAGCACAACTGTTTTCAAAACATATGATAATAATAATACATTTCAGTCAGGATCGTTTTCTAATTTACACTATATTGCCAAAAGTTTTGGTATAACTTGACGTCTCAATTTTAATCTGTTGGGTTTAATATGGAGTTGGCCTTCCATTTGCAACTTTAACAGCTTCAACTGTTCTGGGATGGCTTTCCACAAGATTTAAGAGTGATTTTCAAGTACTGATTTTGGAAGAGTAGCCCTGACTTGCAGTCTCCACTCTAAATTCATCCTAAAGATTACTATGTGCTTGGGGTAAATGCCTTGAACAGACACCAGATAAGAGATAGGAGGAGTTTGGGAAGGTGGAAGAAATGTAGAATTTGTGTAGAGCAAGCATTAAAGAGAAATCATTTATGTATTTTTTTAGATAGATATTTAGATTATATAGATGGGTACATGTCATGAACAGTTGATCGTGAGCTGATGCAAGCTTGACTGACCTGTCCTGCCTGAACTAGCGTGATGCTGAAGGATTATTAATCACCAGATTGGCATATTAGAATGATTTTTGAAGATTGGAGTGAAGCTTTTTATCTTTTGAATAAATTACAATTTAAAATATATTCAAGCAAAACAGCTATTTTAAAATGTCACAATATTTCACAACATCAATATTTTTACTGAATGTATAATAAATTCAGCCTTGTTGAGCACAAGGGACTAAGAGACTAATCTTGGCTCCACAAGTGTTGATGTTTAGCTAAAATAATTACCATAAAATGCATTATCATACATAAAAGTGCTGTGTCAGCACATGCCTTGCATCTTACTGCATTTTCTTTAACTTATATATCAAAAACCTTTAAAAGAATGTAAAAGCAGGCTGAGTGGAATATTAGTTAAATGTATGCACGGATGGGACCACATACTGTGATTTGGGATGCACCTATTCTAGTCCTGCATACTATTAAGACAGAAAGAGTTCAAACTGATGCTGACTACCTTAAAACTCAACCCACAGGACCAACGTATAACCAAATGCTCATCCACTTACTGTAGAAACGTCCCTTTGTTTAAATTCAAAAAAGGCAATTTAGAACTTCAAAGACAAATACATTTACTGAACTATTTTAACAAAACTTTAACAAAACTACTAGCTTCAAATTTCAGATGTAACCTTTGCAGTGTTATTCACTTACAAAATAAGTGAATCAAGATTGCAATCATTGATTTAAACAACTACTAAATTAATTAATTATATAAATATTATATAATTAAATAAAGCATATGTTTTACGCAGCGGATGCCCTTCTAGCCGCAACCCAGTACTGGGAAACACCCATATACTTTTTCATTAACACACACACTCATACACTATGGGCAATTTAGTTTTTCAATTAACCTACAGTATATACACCGCATGTCTTTGGACTGTGGGTGAAACCGGAGCATCCGGAGGAAACCCACGCGAACACGGGGAGAACATGCAAACTCCACATGAAAATGCCAACTGACCCAGCCGGGACTCAAACCAGCGACCTTCTTGCTTTGAGGCAAGTTAAACACAATAAAGAAAAATATACAAATAAAATGAATAGTGTTTCAGTATTCAGGTACAGTAATTGAATAATCCAATAAAAGTAAAATAATACAAGTAAATTCATTCATTCATTCATTCATTTTCTTTTCGGGTTAGTCCCTTTATTTATCAGGGGTCACTCACCACAGAAGAATGAACCGCCAACTTATTCAGCATATGTTTTACGCAGCGGATGCCCTTCCAACCACAACCCAACACTGGGAAACATCCATACACACGTGCATTCACACACATACACTACGGCCAATTTAGCTTATTCAATTCACCTGAACCACATGCCTTTGGACTGTGGGGGAAACCGGAGCACCCGGAGAAAACCCACACGAGCACGGGGACAACATGCAAACTCCACACAGAAATCCCAACTGACCCAGTCAGGACTCGAACCAGCGACTGAACCCACTCTGCCACTGTGACGTCCAGTATAAGTAAATACAAGTAAAATAATACTGCATAGATAATTCAATGAAATTAATCTTTATCAAAGTTACAATTTCTAAATGCTTTTAAAATCATCATGCAGTCAGACGCTCAACAATGCATATCCTGCGACATGACTACTGCGAATAGTCACATTGTAATATCGATGCTGATACTATATATTGTGCAGCCCTAGTTACAAGTAGTCAAAAATGCATGTGACTGAATTATTTATTTGAGATTCATTCAAGAAATCAATGAAACAAGTTAACCTTTATGAGTGTGTCATACAATCATTCATTTAAACCCAGGTAAAAAAAGAAAATCACTTTAAATAGACGGCTGCACAAAATTAATTTAGACTCAGTCTTCATGTTAGCTACTGCATAACCTAGTGCTACCAAATGATATATTATGAAGTGTTACTTGTTCATTGAAATTTCCCAACTGATAACCCAACATACCAAAGATGTGTCTCAAAGACCTTAAGCCGCGCTTAACTCAGGATATTCATATGAAGACTGAGAGGACAGTGACATACTGCATTACTCAGTCGCGTGGTTGTGACACAGAAAAACAGTGAGAGATTTAGTCAGAGGAGGTTTAGTTCTCCCCAGGTGGATGCCTCCATCTTGGCTCTGATGGCTTTGTGTTAATGGAATTTAAGTGAAACTCCATGAATCCTCTATTCCGCCTCAGATATGCAGCTCCAACAGCTCAGCTGCACTAAACCCATCCTTATGCCCTCAAATCAGCTCTCTGCCACCTTTCCCATTCAAACAACCTCCTCATCCCTGTTCCTCTCTTCCTCTCTCTCACTCGTAGACTTTTAGTCCCACTTAATACCTTCCTTCTTCCCTATGTTTCTGCCTCTGGTGTGTTTTCTTCCTAACCCTCTCTGATCCTCAGCTAATACCTCATTTTTCCCTTCTTTCTACCTTTTTAAAAATCTCTTTCTCTTATCCATTCATCCTCTTATGATTTCATCTTTGCCACCCTCACTATATATCATATAGTCAGTGTCTGGGATTGACAGATGTATTTACTAACAGGGGTGGCTCTCAACTTGTCCTGTGGTGGACAGTACAAACAGTTGATGTCAGGCTTTTTTGTGGTAGTTATGAATAATGTATTTATTCTAAGAAACAATTAGAACAGTAGACATTAACACTTCAAAAACAAAACAAACAAACAAAAAAACCCAATAAAAGTTAATTTAATGCAAGTTCATTTAAGTTTTCTATACACAACTGAGCTGACATTTTCATTTTCTCGTAGTATGTTTGCACAGTTCTCCAAAACAGTATATAAAGATATAATAACAATTTCAGTCTGGAGTTAATACACTTTTTCTCCACCCCCTTCCTATATGATTTATATGTTATTCTTTCGACCTTTCTATTCAGCAACTAATATTACACTGTATTATATAACAAACATTTGTTATGCACATTTTAAACTTCATGAACATATGACTTATTTTTTTAAATGTTAAATTTCAATGTTTTCATTATCATTAACATTCACAAATTCAAAAAAATATCTGTAATTGTTGTGGATAAATTTCTTGAGGCAATAGTAATAGCATCAGTATAGGCAACACTGTCCATATGTTAGTGTAAATGACAATGGTGACTAATCTTGCTTTATGTACAGGCAACAACATTGCCAACACAATTCTGTTCACAATAATCCACCACCAAAAAAATACTAAACACTGTGTTTTGCATGCCAGATCAGTAGTTGGCATTGACATTTTTTAAAGAAACACCATACACCTGCCCACATATGGTCCTGTACTCCTGTCCATTGTTGTTTTGTCAAGTACTTGTGTATGTCTACAAATCAAACGTATTACATATGCACATAATGTTGTAGCACTTTCAAAAACAAGCTTTTTCAACCCCTCCCCCAAAAAACAAATGAATAAATAAATAAACATTACCATTTAAATGAACTGACAAAATGCATTTCCATTTTCAGATAGATAAATTAATAAACAAATAAATAAATTAGTTAATTAATTAATAAGGAACATGCATTATCCATCACTACTAAAACACTTAAACCCTCAGATGAAGCATGACTCATATCTCTGTATCTTTGAGTAACCGAAAGCCCATATAAAAACTCCCAAATGTCAGTACCCTGAGTGCAAAATTTGGATGTCAAACTTGTTTATAACCTATCTGCGCGTGAATGTAACAGTATGTACCTCTCTAAACCAGGACATCTACGTAGCCCTATTTTTTTCTCTATCACTCCATCTTCGTGTTCGTCTCGGTCCAATTACAATCCGTTCCTCACCTGCCACACACCTCCCTCCCCATCTCTCTTCTCGCTGTCTGAACATTCTGCCAGCTGGGTGTCTTTGTGCCTGTTTAACCGCTAACTGCTTAGGCTCCCTACAGAGATGGCTCGAGAGAGAGCGGCAGGGGTGGAGGAGTCCTCCGGAATACTAAAACACGCTCCTGTTTACCAAACCACACCCGACCACATCTGAATCTAGAGCAACACACATCAGGTCAACAACTCTTTAATATTCCAGTAAACACGGAGAGTTCCCTGTCATCACCCCTCTCTAAAGACATAAATATGGAGATCTTCGAAACCGCCGGATAGATTTAGTGGGAAAACATGCTTGTGCAGAGCACTTGATTTTCATTTACGACCAAAATAAGGAATCCTGATAATTTCGAGTACACACACAACCCCCTTCCACTCTCCCCCTCTCTACACAACGCAATTACAAGTGTTTTCCTGCTTTTTCACAAATCTTTGCTCTACCAAATATTTTTTTTCCCTGGTTGCGTATTTGTACAGCCTAAAGAACTACCCTGGTTTCTCTAATTGAAGGCGAGTTTTATTCAGCAAACACACTCATTTTGGGCCGCCGAGTGAGTGTGTGTGTGTCAGCCGTAGATAATGATGTAACCATTGGTAATATGCAGCACTTCCTGAGCTGGCTCCAGATGGCAGAGTTCATCCTTTCGCTCCTCGTGAGTTCATCTCCTCTCCTCTACTGAATGCAAAGGGATGGGCAGATATCCCAGCATGCTCTGGGACTGAAGCTAAACATCATTGCTCTGTGCCAGTTCCACATGAGAGGGGTGACAGCATTGATGAGTGTCCTTTAGAGGCAGCCGTAGCTGTGGTCAGGACTGGGGAATGAGCTCTTTGATGTGCTGCGGTGGTACGCGCTGATAATGGACCATTCTTCAGATGACTCTCACACACTTTTAGAGTTCCATTTGATATGCCGTGGAATGGGGAAGTTAAGATGGCCGTCAAGCTTCATGCCCTGAAGTGATCCCTTGAGCGGCCTGCCTATATGTGTGTGAATGAGTATATCAAGCGAGTGTTTGTCTGGGCAGCTGGTCTTTTTCGAGAGGTTTAGATCTAAAGGTTAGTTCTGGTTTAATCATTTCTATTGAAGACCTTAATACGGATTTCTTAGGTGAACTAAAAGTAGCCAGTCTTTCCAGCTGTCCGTGTGTTCTCATTTCTTTTGAGCTCATCTTTTCTCCATTTTGCCTCAACCCAGGCTCATTGGAAATACAAGACTACATATCTGCAAAACCTGAAATATGTTACTCCAGGTACATTATGATGCATTTAGTTTTCAAAAGGCACTATAAGCAATACAATTCTGCATTAATTACTCCATTTTTTTAATGAAAAGTCATGCCTGTAGGTACATTGTTGCAAATTACATCACATTGAACATTTCATGGCAGTTTGAAAGTGATCAGTGCAGTGGTTCTATCTTCCTCGAAACGTTAGCATGGTGGCATTTTATTGCGCTGGTTAATGCACGTATAACTGCTGTTCAGGAAATAAAATGTCTAGTGCCACTAAAAAGTAAATGCTCTATCATTTGAAAAAATCATACCTTATCTACTGCATTTCTTCCTATACAGTAGATCCCCCGTCCTCCAAAAATCAGTTCCAACCTGATCAAAAGCACTTGAAATGCAAGTGTAGCACCCCATCCAGATGGCAACAGATTTAGGTCAATTCGCAGAAGTTTAATATCTTTCTGCCTTTCATCCACACAATACCGGCATTGTTACTGATAAAAAAAACTACTTTTTGGACAACATGTTACACAGTGGAAAATACATAGTGAAAGTAGAATAAGAATAAGAAAAGTGATAGATTACAGAGCTATGTTTGTGCAAACGGCACTGCTAAATGTATTAGCACTATTACAACACATCCTGGTAATGCTGTATCAACTAGACAACCAGAGATTCAGTAACATGCCTCATATATATTTTTGTATAAACCATGGTGTCCTTTTTATGTACTGTACTCAATCTGCTTAAGAAAAAAGCTGCATTCTTTTGGTATTTTAGTGTATCCCGTGGCTCTGTGTTTGTTTACAGTGCCACATACAGTACAGTATAGTTCTGGCATATTGTACGTATTACACCATTTTAACCCAGTTTTTCTATTTACATCTGGATGCAGACCTTTCTTGAAACAATATGTGTATGGACATGAAACTTTTAGGATTTGAAAAAGAAAAGGAAAACAACATGTGACCATTATCATTTTCAATCAATATCATCTAAAAAGGCATTTAACACAATTTTTACTGAGTAGGCCCAGAATCTCTAGCGATGACACTGTGCATCGCATATGCAGCTACTGAGAAAGTTCACCAAATCAGAAAAAAAACTGTAGATAGCCTATATTATGGTAAAATAGCTCTGAGGATATAACATGCAATGAGCAAAATCTTTATCAATCGATACTGTGCATTTAAATCATAATTTGTATGTAAAAAAGGAACTACTATTGTGTTTAGCAGTCGCTAGCTGAAAATGCAAAGAAGTCTGTCTGGGTTACTCCTATTCCCTTCAGTGTGGTTCTCACATCTACTTTCCTTCTTCCTTCTATACATCTCCTCATGGCTAATATCACATTGTCTCCTCTTCTCTTTTGCTGCTTTTTTGTAATTCAAGTACAGCTGGAAACTTTGAAATGACAAATTCCAATTAGATTACTAAGTGAAGTCGCTTACTCGCTCACTAACTAACTCATATTACTTTGGCTTATATTCCCTGCTTTATCGGGGTTCACCACAGCACAATGGACAACCAATTACTTTGGCTTGTGGAGCACAACCTGCAGAGCTGGGAAACACCCACTCACTCTCCCATTTACACATTATGGCTAACTTAGTCCAACTAACCTTTATCGCATGTCTTTGGACTTTGGGGAAAACTGGAGCACTCAGACAAAACCCACACAGACATGGGAAGAACATGCAAACTCCACACAGAAAGGTCTCCTGGTCCTGGTCTCCAAACCAGTGACCTTCTTGCTGTGAGGCAACATTGCTAACCACTGACTCAACATGTTGACCCTAAGTAATGTCATATTTACAATAATAATAATAATAATAATAATAATAATAATAATAATAATAATAA
>CAIGQV010019069.1:765504-791227 GCA_903798115.1 Danio jaintianensis | reverse complement strand
AATAATAATAATAATAATAATAATAATAATAATAATAATAATAATAATAATGACTGTAAATGATACATGCAACCCAGGCTCATTGCGGATACGTACCCAGGTCTACATTTCTGGGGACAGCGAAATACGAAACCAGAGGTACGTCTGCTTGAAGGTTTTATTTTTGCAAATCCACCAGAGGCTGCTGTGTACACTTTTTGAGGATCTCAAATTTCTCTCGCGCGTCCTCTTCTCGCATAAATCCACCACAGGGCGCAATATACACTTCAGCCAACCAGGCCAGCTTGCTGTTGTCTGACCGACTGACCTACCCACCTCCTTCCCTAAACTCAACCGATAGTGTTTTTAAAAGCAGTCTAGAAAAAGAAAAGCCATCACGGCCACGTGATTACACCACATTTTCAGCCTGTTGTTTATTTATTTATTTTTGCTTTTGTTTTACCTGGTTTCTGGAACTGTTCTTCGCCAGACTCAAACCCCGTCGTCGCGATCAACTCCGATCCACTTTCCAAGTCTGCCGGTGTACGTGGCGAGCTACTGGGCAAACTGGTAACACCAGAAAAGCCGTCCATACGGAGGTAAGCGGTCAGCGGTAGCGCGAAAAGGAACAGAAGCCGTCAGCGGCATTATACCGCCCTGTATCGATCATTTTAAAGACGAAATGCAGCCAGACATACCTCTGGCTACACAATTCACACTCTCTAGAAATGTAGACAGGAGTATGTATCCACAATGAACCTGTGTTGGATACATGAGTTGAATATAGGTTTGTTTTTTGTTTTTGCTGCAGTGAATGGAGAAGAGCAATTCCACAATATTTTAAGAGGTGATAGATGGTTTCAACTGTGATTTACTCACAGTACCAGACAATGCTATTTTTTTATGTAACCACTCCAAACATCTTCCATTAGGCCAATATCACTTTTTAAGTTAGTATATTATCCAGGCAATCTTGATTAAAATGTTTTGGTGTGGATTTGACCACGATGGCCATCTAAACCAAATGAATGCACCAGGCTTTGAGACCAACCCTACAAATGAGCAAGGATGTAAGGATGTGAAAATGTTGGTATAGATTTCTTCATATACATCTCTTTTTTTGTCAGTACAATAAAAGTCAACGGTCAAGTGTGGTTTGACCCCATTAACTTCTGAAATATCTACAGAGGAAAGAAAGTCATTTGTTTGGAACAAGATGGATTTTTATTTATTGAGCAAACTATCCCTTTGATAGTTCTATACAACCATTCAATTGTTGAACTGGCCACAAAGTCAAGAAACATCCACAGCCTCGGGGCAAAGCATGTTCACAAACCCTGAATGACTTCCTAAACAACACAATGCTGAGAGCCCGTCCTATTGTGACTGTATGTGTGTGTGTCTTTGTGAACATAATGAGAGTTAATACGAGTATTACGAAGCTATTTTTGTGCATCCAAGCAGGCCATAAGGGAAAGTTTTAACCACATTATCACTTTCTTTCAGAAAGGTTTTTTGGGAAATTCATTCTATAACAATAGATGAGAGGGAGAGGGGGAGAGAGGGGGAAAGAGAGAGAGAGAGAGAGAGAGAGAGAGAGAGAGAGAGAGAGAGAGAGAGAGAGAGAGAGAGAGAGAGAGAGATAATGCTACAGCAGCACAAAAGGATATTCCAAGCAATAGAGAAAAGAGGATAAAACCATCTTTACTGAGATGCATGTCGATTGTATACACATACAAATGCACGAAGGTCAAAGTCAAGGTAATGCCAGGAAAAAACTAACAAATGGAAAAATGAACAGCAGCTAATGACAGCGGGGGAAGGAGGTAATCAATGAAATCCCAATATAATCAGCTACTGCTGGGTAATCACAGATAAAGAGGAGGATTCTGGGTACAAAATCATCAGAGGAGGTGCAGAGCTCTTGGGAGAAGTTGGAAAGTGTGTCAATGAGCTCATGTGTACCAACGCTTCATATGATTATTCAGAGATTCAACTGCCACTGGCTATCACAGTCCTCGGAAACAAAGAGTAAAGTGAGTATTCATGAGACCTGTAATGGTATAGAGGAGGAAAGAGTTTCGACTTGACTGCAGGAAAAGATGGTTTATTTCAACCTGCACATACAGTTAAAGTCAAAATTATTAGCCCTCCTGTGATTTTTTTTCTTTTTCAAATATTTCCCAAATGATGACAGAGCTAGGAATTTTTGACAGTATTTCCTATAATATTTGTTCTTCTGGAGAAAGTCTCATTTGCTTTATTTTGGCTAGAATAAAAGCAGCTTTTAATTAAAAACAAATTTTTTATTTTTTTTTAGGTCAATACTATTAGCCCGCCTTTATCACTTGTTATACAATGACTTAATTACCCTAAATTGCCTAATTAACCTAATTAAGTCTTTAAACTGAACTTTAAGCTGGATACTAGCATCTACAAAATATCTAGTAAAATATTATGTACTGTCATCATGACAAAGATAAAAGAAATCAGTTATTAGAAATGAGTTATTAAAACTAGGGGAGAGCGGGGACAAAAGTAACATTTTTCATAAAAACCTAATTTTATAAGACAATATTTTTGCTGTGGTTACTAACTGACAAGAGTGCTCTATCAATATCAGGTGTTATTTTGTATCAGTGTAAAACAACTGCAATATAACTCCACAAAAGTTGCACATTGTCACTTTTGACCCCATAGACAGGGACGAAATTAACACACGGGTGGGTCAAAAGTAACAACAATATTTTATAGATTTACTGGCTTAATCTTGTTTATTTTAATTATATCCGATGATGACCTTGTTAATGTTAACTGCAAACATATTTTGTCCTTTATTTTTGCACAAAATATTAAACTGCATCTTCATTTTAAATTTCTCTTCCATCAAATGTTTCAAAAGCAATCCAACAATGCAATATGTTACAATTTTCGAATATTTGTTTATTATTATGGGCAATATGAATTAATTTTATAAAACATATGAGTCAAAACACTGAAAACTAACGTGGAAGTAAAAAATAAGGCATGGCTATTAGCAGTGGGACATAAATAACAGTGTTACTTTCATCCCCACAGGAACTCTTGCCATTTAAACCTGTTTTACTTTTAAACTGAAAAGCTCAGACATTGTAAACCTAAGTATGTGTTATTGCACTAAATTGCCTGCAGATTGATCATTAATGTGACAAGTGAATAGAGAAACACAAACCATGGTTCTTTTTGATGTAGGGATAGTTCACCAAAAAATACATTTCTGTCATAATTTACTAATCCTTAACTTGTTCAAAACCAATTTGAGTTTATTTCTTCTGTTAACCAAAAGAAAGCTGGTTGCTGGGACCCATTAACTTCCATATATATATATTTTTATTATTAAATTTGTTCAATAGAAGAAAGAAACTCATAACAGTTTAAAACCACATGAGGTAGAGTAAATGATATGGTGATTTTCACTTTTTAGGTGGACTAACCCTTTAAGTCTTTTACATATATGAAGAAAAAACTGTTGGTCTATTTACAACATCATTACCTTTAATCTACAGCCCTGTCATATGGCCCAAAGCCTCATCAGTTTCTTGAACTTCATAAGCCACATGTATTAATTTTGTTTTACCATTTAATTCTAAGTTTCTAGTGGTGGTTGAGGAGATTCCTCCCAAAGCTGTGCTATATAAATGTAAGAAATTATTATTAATTTTGGAACCACTTGATGGTGAGTAAATTTACAATTTCGGGAGAACCTTTAGTTTTGAGGGAGCCCTGGGCTGGCTGCCCTCGAATATATTATTGAAATATTATTGTTGTGGTATTATGTGTATCCCTACGTGCTCCTGAGCTGCGTGCAATATTCTTATCCTAGCAAGCTTCAGGAATCAACAAACCTACATGTCTGCATCAACACCTTCTCATAGGCACAGCACAGCTTGCATCTAAATTTGAAGGATTGTATTGGTTGTATAGAAACAACTCTAAATGCTAAAAGAATGATGCTAAAATAAACTTCAAACTTAAGTGTATTGAGATGCAACAAAAAACAAAACTTAAAAATGTCCAAGCAAAAACTGGGTTGCCAAACAGGAAAAGAGAAGAAGGAGAGGAAACGAAAACAAGACAAAGGAAAACAAATTCTCACAAGTTTGTTTTTCCTAAGAGAACAGTCTGCATTTGAACACAGAAGACTGATAAAAGAAACAAAGTGTTCTAAAGCCAACAATTAACATTCTTATCTCACTCTAAACATGTAAATTGTGCCAACCGGAGACAAATTTGAAGAAAAAAATATGAAAATATGAAATATGCATCTTGCTCAAAATATTGTTATGAGCAAATACGTTATTCATTTATTTCATGAAAACACTACAGAGAGTGCAGCAGCGGGTCCATCACAAGGTTCTTTTGCAGTTAATAAAACACATTATTCAAATAAAAAATATTTTTAAGTTATCATTTTTTTATAATCCTCTAAAGGGATACCCGATGTGCTCTATTTATAGTGTAAAATCTTAAGTATAACATCCAGTGGAGCAAAATTTTGACACAAAAAATGATTGTAAAACATGAATCCAAATAATTAAAAAAAATTCATGATTCATCATTTTCATACTCAAAAATTGCTGGCTCGCTCATGTAAATCAGCCAATGAATAAGTAAATATATGTAAATAAATAAGTCTTAAATAGCATGGATCATGAATAGTGGGAAAGGGCCCCCCATACATTGTTTTGCATAGGGCCCACGATCCTAATTGTAGTAAACATAAACATATTCTAACATTTTAAATTGAAAGACTTCTTTCACTAATCACCTTCATAAGAAAATATCTTGGCTAAACCAGCCTAATTTTGACTCGCATATGCCACCGATACCACCACTAACCAGCATCAATCAGTGCTGTCAACTCAATATTCTGTTTCTTCTCTGCCACTTTCACCAAGCTTATTATTTGCTCCCAAATATCAACTGAATATGACACCATATGTCAGAGAAAGAGTGTGCTTGTAGTGAGTTGTGTATTCTTGCCATTTTCTAGCTTGAAAATGTGTGAGCCAGTCTGTTTGCACATGTGCGAGTGTGTTAGCGAGAGGAAATCCAAGCGAGCATGTGTGTTTCTGTCTCCAGAGCCTGACTGTAATAACATTTTTCCAAAGATGACATTTAATCCATGCAAACAAATCACCACGGAGACCATCAGCGTTCCGCCAGGCTTATCCAATGAGCATGAGCGTATCAACCCAGGCAGGAGTAATCAAAGCTAATAGATGACTGGGAGAGTGGAGCAGGGACAAGCGGACATGGACCACTCTTCCCAATCTCATATTCCAGCCATGAGAAGCATCCGCAGACACAACAACAACAATCTATATCCTCATTTTCAATACTCAGAGAGGAATTCAACTGAAAACAGCAAGCCTTATTTTGCTAAATCCATTTCGCTTATATTATATAGCGTAACGTTTGAAGCTGGAGCTATTCAACAACTGGTGTGTTTTTACAGACTGCTATTGATACAGCATGATGGATATTTCTGCATAATATAATATAATATAATATAATATAATATAATATAATATAATATAATATAATATAATATAATATAATATAATATAATATACGATCGCCTCACAGCAAGAAGGTCGCTGGTTCGAGCCCCGGCTGGGTCAGTTGGCATTTCTGTGTGGAGTTTGCATGTTCTCCCCGTGTTCGCGTGGGTTTCCTTCGTGTGCTCCGGCTTCCTCCACAGTCCAAAGGCACGCGATAGGTGAATTGAATAAACTAAATTGGCCGTAGTGTATGTGTGTGAATGAGTGTGTATGGGTGTTTCCCAGTGTTGGGTTGTGGCTGGAAGGGCATCCGCTGCATAAAACATATGCTGGATAAGTTGGCGGTTCATTCCGCTGTGGCGACCCCACATTAATAAAGGGACTATGCCGAAAAGAAAACGAATAAAATAATATAATATAATATAATATAATATAATATAATATAATATAATATTTAGGCCTGTCACAATAATCAATATATCGACTTATCGCACAACACACGTGCATGACCTCAATCATTTTTGGTGATGCAATATATATCGCCTATACAAAAAAAAAATATTCTAGCAATATTTTAGCTGATTGTGCAACCTCTCTATCTCTATTGGAGGTGTCAGTATGGTTAAAAAAAAAAAAACTATTAGTATTTACTATAAATTACTAAAGTATATTTTTATGTGGTGTCTGACAACTGAAAATAGATCTGGTAGTAGATATCACAGCCTCTGTTACTTTTTACCTTGCACTTTTTTGTTAACATTTATTATTATGTATTTAGGATATGGGTTTTCACATTCTGATTCCAACACCTAATTATTAAATTGTTAAAATTACTATAATTAAATGAAATATTCTTAAGAATAAAATATGATGTGTTCTTTGGAAGAGTGTACTTGCATTGTGATGATATTATATTGTCATTCTGGCATTATATGAGTGGCATAAAATCATCTTAAAATAACAATAATATCGTTTATCGCAATATATATTTGGTGCAATATATCATGCAACAAAAAATAGATATCGTGACAGGCCTAATAATATTATACAATATAAACACGCAAAATGTAGCTGTGGTTCTGATTGACTGATCAATGTTCTTATTATTTTGGAGAAACAAAAGTGATGTAAATTCCATTTCACTTCAACAAAAAGAATCTATATAATGTGAATGTAAATATAATGTGAAGGTAAAAGAATAGGCACGGTCACCAAACAATACTCAAGTAGAGTGTGACATTTAAATGATTGTTAACTTGGTGTGCAAAAAGTGTGCCAAAAATGATTTCTCACACCATTACACTTGTAGCCTCAGCTTTTGATAAAAGTCAGGATATATAATTTTTAATGCCAAATTCTGACCCTAAAAGCCGAAATCTAAACTCAACACCAGGCAACTATTTTCCTATCTATTATGGTCCAGTTTTTCTGTGTGGTCTTTTTTCTGTTATAGCACATCATAATAAAGGTTTGACATATTGTGAGTTCAGAGATGCTCTTGTGAATATCTTGGTCGCAGCATACAGTTGTTACATGCTTGCATATATACAGGATGGACATTAAATTAATGATGATTTTCATATGCATTTTGGCAGTAAAGCCAGTGTTTTGCCAAAAAAAACAAACAAACAAACAAACAAAAAAAAAAAAAACACTGCCAAATCATTCATCCCCTCACTGAATTTGCTACCTAATTGCCTAATTCCAACCACACCTCCTAATCTAAACCTTACCCCATCACCTAATCCCAACCCTAGCCTATACTGGTGAATGAGAGGCTGGTGAATGGATAATCTGGCAGGTGTGCATTTTTCGGCACTACACCAGCTCTGTAATCAGCAGTAAATCTCCAGCACCTGCTTTCAGATTGATCAACGTTTACTACACAGAGCCATAGGCTGTGTGCACATCCACAGATCTTTTTTTTTCATTCATTCATTTTCCTTCGGCTCAGTCCCTTTATTCATCAGGGGTCGCCAAAGCAGAATGAACCGCCAACTTATCCAGCATATGTTTTACACATGTTTTTCACATACCCTTCCAGCTGCAACCCAGTACTGGGAAACACACATACACTCTCACATTCACACACATACACTACAGCCAATTTAGTTTACTTAATTCACCTGTACCGCATGTCTTTGGACTGTAGGGGAAACCGGAGCACCCGTAGGAAACCCACACAAATACGGGGAGAACATACGAACTCCACACAGAAATGCCAACTGACCCAGCTGGGACTCGAACCAGCGACCTTCTTGCTGTGAGGCGACAGTGCTAACCACTGAGCCACCGTGTCACCTTAAACAGAGTTTTTCCTCTTCCTTAAAAAAAAAAAAAATTCGTCCACATGAAAATGCAAAAACACCCTATAAAACATTGTCAAGAGAAGGGGTGCCCAAGCTTGGTCCTGGAGGGCCAGTGTCCTGCATAGTTTAGATCCAACCCCAATCAGACACACCTCGGCTAGCTAATCAAGATCTTAGTAGGCTTGCTAGAAATGTCCTGGCAGGTGTGTTGAGGCAAGTTGGAGCTAAACTCAAACTTCAGCACCACTGGTCAAGAGCATGCCAAAGCAACAGCTATATACTCCTAACCTTAAAGGCCAATTAGAAGCCTCAAAAAAGATTACTATTGGTTTCGGTTGGCTGTCAACATGCAGTTAAATCCTTGCCTCGGTTTGATTTCTCATGTCTCTTCCTTGTGGCGTATTTGCATTTTCAGATCGCAGAGCCATGCGTCACTGACAAGATTTGCATGAGAATTGCAACTTTTGCTGATCTCAATTTCAATTTGAGCGTTAAGTTATACGAGTAACTGCTGACTTTCTATCAGCTCTAACCTCTGGAATCAACAAGACATTTTGTCTTACCCACAGAACCACCATTTTGAAATATTATTGTACAATTTCAATTAAATATCCCACAAACCAGTACTGGAGGAAAAAAAACAAAACAGAAAAGAAATAATGTTCAATGGATTTGCCAAGAAATTCACATACTTGCATGAAGTCTTTCTGGCTTAAGAAAATGTTTGTTTTGATTAAATGCCTGTTTACTGCATTTGGAAGATTAAAAGGAATGTCTTTGAACTGATGAACTGAACGCTGAAGTCATCATAACACTAAGACGCACATGCTGTCACGCCGAATTAAGCTCAGCAATAGAGGACACAAAGACTGTTCATGAGTGATCAGTTTGAAACAAGACAGCGCAGAGAAAGGAAGCGAAATGTTTTCTGGAAATCAAGTCCTGCTTTGTTTTTTTGTGCCACATCAATACCGCAGCAAGGTTAACGGTATTTACAAAAAGCTTTGGTTTCAGGTTTCTAAGCATGTAGGATACACTCTATGGCCTGTCAGTAAGAGGAAAGGTACAAAAGCCTCAATTTTAAGTCAATTGAACAAGACCCGAGGAAAGTCTCCCTGAGAAAGATAAAGAGAGACGAAAAAACATAGATGCTGGCTGTTATTTTGTTTGTAAAGCCTTCAAAAGAATTGCAGAACATCAAGGAGGACTCTGAAGAGACTGGAAATAGAGAGAGACTGAGTGAGGTACCTGTAAAGACATGTTGATATTAGACGAAAGGTAAAAAAGGAAGATGAAAAGCAAGAAAAACACCGACAGCACCGATAAAAAACAACTTTGAGTGGTGCTCTACAAAGATAGAAGACTTTGAGAGAGATTTCCCCTCACATGACAAATGTGTGTGTCATACGTGTAAAGGAGTGAAGCTGAAGGTTTAGGTTAATCCAGAGCCAGATGCTTGCTTCCAATGGCACAGGCGGAAGCAGGAACAAGCTGTCTGACATTTGTGTCTGATTGAAACAAGCAGCCAGAGACTGAAACCTGACATTTGAGCTTGAATGAAAGTAACGTATAACAAAGATCTTTCTGGCTGACTGAAACAGGAAGAAACACATTCAACATGAGTAAAGATGAAGCTACATGAGAGGAAACCTCAAGACAAAAATGTGTCAACTTGAGTGAAATTTATAACCCTCAAAATGAAAAAGCAACATCTTTCTTTCTCTGTATTATTAACATAATTCTAAGGTGAATGTGATGCTGTTGGACAGAAACGGCCACCATCTTTTTAGCTAGCTTATGTATTCAGAATACACAAAATTCGATTGCATTTCACCTAACCTAAAATTACAACGATGGAATTATAATGGAATTATAATATATCACATAAACCTTTCATCTAAAACATGCTCTGTATTCTTTTTAGGGGGAAAAAGCTGCAAACGAAGCTACAGTCGCATCTTCTTACTCTTGCTTTTAACTCATTATAAACACTTGTTTTTTAATATAATTTTTATTTTTGTCTCCAGTGTTTTGTATTTATTAATATGTTTATTGTTATCTATTTGATATTGTTTTTGCCTTGTTGTACAACACAGTGGTCTCCTATTGTTGTGTTCATTTGTGCTTTATAAGTAAATAAATGAAATTAAATTGGAATATTATGAATGATAAAATTTACTTTGTCATCGTAGTCACTGTGGCTAGTGGTTTTCTATATTTACTCAGCATTTTGATTCAACACAATTTTGCTGATGGGAAATTGTGCTTTATATTATTAAAACTGACTACTGCATGCTAAAATTGACTTAAACTGATGCTCAACCCCTTTTTCTAATCTTATTCAAACGTATATCCCATCTTTGATATCAAATTTTATATTTATTTATAAATTATATTCATTTTATAAATAATTAAAAAACATAGTATACATAACTATGGTATTGTTTCCAATCAAACAAAATATGTATCAACAAAACAAGCAATGAAAGTTCCCTCCGTCACTATCCTTTGGTTTATTCCCTGATTTATCAGGGGTCCCCACAGCAGAATGAACCGTCAATTACTCTGGCATGTGTTATTTGCCAAAGTATTTACTCTCTTATTTACTCTATTGCAATGTAAGTTCTTAATATGAAAATAAACTGTCAAAAGGTGGTTGTGGATCATTCAACTGATTCATACAGATGGCTGATTCATTCAAGAATGAGGCCAGCGCATCTCTTATAGGAATGGATCATTGAATTATTGACTTACATTATTCATTCAAAACCACTGAATCATTCAGTACTGAAACACCACTGTGTTGCTCTGAGATGCACTGCAATTGGAGCAACTGTTTTGCTGTGATCTTTGTTTGGAACATTTTTCTTAATGAAACCGAGGTAAAATGGTCAACACTGACACAAAATTGAATTAATTTTTTTATTGACTCTTAATATACAAAATTATACAAAATTATAAAGCATTCATTTGAAAAAAATTAAATAAAATAAATAATAATAATAATAATAATAATAATAAAAATACTACTACTACTACTAATAATAATAATAATTATTATTATTGGGGCGACACGGTGGTTCAGTGGTTAGCACTGTCGCCTCACAGCAAGAAGGTTGCTGGTTCGAGTCCCAGCCGGGCCAGTTGGCATTTCTGTGTGGAGTTTGCATGTTCTCCTCGTGTTCACGTGGGTTTCCTCCGGGTGCTCCAGTTTCCCCCACAGTCCAAAAGACATGCGCTATAGGTGAATTGAATAAACTAAATTGGCCGTATGTGTATGTGTTTGTGTGTGGATGAGAGTGTATGGGTGTTTCCCAGTACTGGGTTGCAGCTGGAAGAGCATCCACTTTGTAAAACATATGCTGGATAAGTTGGCGGTTCATTCCGCTGTGGTGACCCCTGATGAATAAAGAGACTAAGCCGAAGGAAAATGAATGAATGAATTATTATTATTATTATTATTATTATTATTATTAAAAGGTAACGCTGCTGCTACTACTACTACTACTACTACTTCTAATAATATTAATAATAATAATAATAATAATAATAATAATAATAATAATGCACCCTTTTTTAAGTTCAGATAATTAATTTTATGATGAAAAGTCTGGGACAAGGTCAAAACAACAGCTACATTAAAGCCATTTGAAAAGCACCACCAACAACAAAACAAACAATAAAGGGACTAATGAAAAGTCTCCCAAACAGTTTTAATGTGACCTTCATATAACAAAAATAAATCTATTTTAATACAGTTCAGCCCCCGAGACATAAAAGTGGTTGAAGCTTAAAAAGCAAGCACACATACATGCAGCCGCACCAACACACACATAAGCACAGACTGTAATTTGGAAAAATGAACAGCGAGAGACGGGAAAAGGATGTTGGTCCGTCGCGGGATGAAACTAAATGGTCATGACAGCTTTGTGCCTTTGATGCCCCTTTGAATCGTGCTTCAGGCTTCAGAGGCCCTGAAGGTCTGAGCGTGTGTGTGTGTGTGAGCGTGCAGCGAAGTGACCACCAGACTCCGGCCACTGACAACTGATGCTTTCTGACAGCTTACTCATTATTTAGATGTGAAAAGTGTGTATCTAGAGAAAAAACAAAAAAATAAAAAAATATATAAAAAAGTCCATCCTTCAAAAAGGGAAAGAAATTGAAGGTGACTTTACATATCAACATCCCCTTGATAAAAATAACTACAAATCGTTTGTTTATTCAGTCTTTGAGAGTGATGAAGGTAAACTGGTTTGACTTCATGTCCAGTTGTTTCATGAATGAACAAGATTATGTAGTGTTTCCACTTGGAACTGTGTTATGTGTGTAAGTTAACAATGTCTGACTCTTAATTAAAGGGATATTTCGGCCAAAATCAAAGTTCTGACGTTATAATGACAGGTTTGACATTATCAACTAGTGATGGATTAAATTCTTTACAAAAACTATAATAATAATAATAATAATAATAATAATAATAATAATATTTGCATGTTCTTCCCATGTTTGTTTGGGTTTCCTTTGGGTGCTCCGGTTTCCTCCACATTCCAAAGACATGCAGTATAAGTGAATTAGATTAACTAAATTGGCCGTAGTGTATGAGTGTGTGTGTGAATGCGAGAGTGCATAGGTGTTTCCCAGTACTTGGTTAAGGCTGGAAGGGCATCCGCTGTGTAAAACATATGCCAGAATAAGAAAAGAAAATCAAACACGACTGTGAAAACATGAGGATAGGTAAATTAATAAATCAGTGCTCTCTTTGTTGTCTAAAACTATTACAATTAAGTGTATCCCAATATAAATAAAGCTGAAATAAAAAAAAAATCAAGATTTTTTTGTACCACCAATCTGAGTCATTTAATACTAAGGCCCAATCCCAATTCTACCCCTTAGTCCTCTTTAGTTTTTACAACAAACAAGCATATGTTTTTATACATTCATAATGACGTTTGTGTTTTACGTTCATGATTAAAAAAAACAACAACGATGAACAAATTTTGCTATCTATAATCCATAATAATAACTCCTGTATAGTAGTCCCACAACATACTTTCACATCTGTCACTCGATGACACTCGAATACCCTGTCAGAAAAGTTATTAAAAGAATTTACCTTTTTACAGTGTCTGGTAGGCTATAACTGTTATGATCACCAGCGATTGAGCAGTTGCAGATCGCTGGAGAACTACAATTCGACCACTGAACCGAACTACAACTCCAAGAACTCTTTGCACTCATCACTCCTGCCACAGCTGACAGTCATTTGGACAGACACACACAGCTGAAACGCATGATCATTGATTATCTGAACTATTTAAACCACTCACTTTCTCATACACGTGGCTGAGTCTTGTTTACCCTGCGTAGCGTTAGAAAGTGGTTTTCCTTGTTTGTCTTGCCGTGTTTTGTTTACCGTTTTGAATTTTTGCCGCCTGACGATTAGCCTGTATTTTGACTACATCTTTTGGATTACCTTTATGCTCCTGGTTGCTCCTGTTTTTGACCATTGCCTGAATGACTTCTCTTTAATAAACTGCATGTGGATCCGCACATCCGTTGTCCAGCGTCCAGTGTCCTATCGTTACAATAACGTTAATTTTGTTTTCTTGTCTTTACATAGATGAATATGGCCACAGTGTAAATGCACAGTACAGTTACGAGCTTATTGTCACATTATATCATTATGATAACATGATATCACTGCCTTCGGTGATTTCCTGAAGGTAAATACCAAAAAAGAATGCAACTGGAATAACTACAGCAGTCGTCATTGTCCATCTCATATGAAGTAAGAGCTCGCGACGACACATGATGACGTGTGCAGGTGTTGTAGTGCTGTCCAATTTCTTAGGGGTAAATTTTGAAGCCCTTCCCCTTTACACTCTGTTTTAAGGGTCAAGGTGGAAGGGGTAGGGGTAAAAAATAGAATTGGGATTGGGCCTAAGTATGTCTCAATACTGAGTCTGATCAATACTATTTTCCTGGCGCTAGGTACACATTTAAGTACATTAGGCCTTTTAAAATAAAGCCAATTAATATGCTTAATGCAATAATGCTTTCCAAGTCAAACCTGTAAGAAAAAGTCAAATTTGTTCTTTGCAATTTTATAATTAAATAAATAAATAAACTAAATACAACACTGTGCCATGTTAGCAGATATTGGCAGGCAATATTGTAAATAAACTGAAGAGACAAAGCTCATATCCAGCACCATAGTCATATTAAAATAGCTTTTTTTTTTTTTTTGCAAAGCTTTTTTGAACAAACTAAATATTTATAGTAAAAAAAAAACACTGTTACCAATCTTCCTGCACTCTCGAGATGAGAATGAATGAATGAATGAATGAATGAATGAATGAATAGCTGCTATTGGAGCATTTCATTTCAAAAGATCCACCTTTGAACCTCATTTAAACGGTACATATTACTAACTTTTTGTAATACTTTACACTTTTTGAAAGTGTATCACCCTAGTAACAGCTGCATTTTTATTTCTGAGAGAGTGTCAGTAAAATACAGTTTTACAAAATTCTAACTCTCCATCTCACATTTCCTCATACCACATGAAACGCACAAGGTCCGGGATCTCAACGCACTTGACACCGACATTGAGGGTAAGTTCAATATGAGCTTCATAATGGCAGCAGTCCTGCTCTGTTTAACCCATCCGAATGTCTCCTCAGACAGAAACAAAAAAAAATCAAATTGAAGAAGTGACCTTAGAGGCAGCTTAAACAAACTCTCACTAAAATAGAAAGAGAGGACAGGACAAGAAAAAAAAAGAACATAGATGAGCTAAAAGACATGGAGAGATGAGAGAGAAGGAAACACTGCTGGTCTGTGATATAAAATGTCACCAAAGGGTCTGTGGAGGTGACTTGGCTGTTGGCCCTTATAATCTCTCTTTCCCTCCATGCCAGGCTGTCATTTTTCTTTTCTCTCTTTTATTCTTTTTTTCTCTCTGACTCTATGAATCTGGCATTGCTGGATGATCTGTAATTATATCGCTTTGGCCTGGGGTTAGTCTGCAAGGTGACATTGCTGATGTCCTGCTGTATTTTTTTCTGGACATTTGTGGGTTTTAACAGCAGATTCGGGTTTAGCTAAAGCAAAAAAATCTAAATGAGATTTCAGTCAAAATTTTTGACCCCAGAGTAATAAGTATTTCTTACAGAAAATAAATAAATAAAATAAATAAATAAATAAATATATATATTTAATATTATATTATTATTATTTTGATTATTACTACTATTATTATAAAATAGTTATAAAAAAATATATATTTCGTAATAAAATGTTTATATTATTTTTAACTATTTTTATTAGTTGATAAAACTAATTTGATGGTAGGACTGAACATTCATTCATTCATTTTCCTTTGGCTTAGTCTCTATTTCAGAGGACGCCACAGCGGAATGAACTGCCAACTATTCCGGCACATGTTTTACGCAGCAGATGCCCTTCCAGCTGCAACCCAGGAAAACACCCACACACACTCATTCACACACACACACACACACTCACACTCTATGGCCAATTTATTCAAATCACTTTGAAAAACCATGTGAACACGGGGAGAACATGCAAACTCCACGCAGAAATGCCAACTGACCCAGCTGGGACTCGAACAAGTGACCTTCTTGCAGTGAGGCGACAGTGCTAACCACTGAGAGTGGTGAGTCATATTTATTTCCATCAGAACTGATTTCCAACAAAAGCTCACACTGGACAAAAACTCCATTCATTCAATTAATTAGTGTGACAAATTGTCTGAAACTTACACCAATCATGAGTCACACTAAAACATAAACAATCACTTCACAATTAAAAGTTAAGTACAGCTTTATATGTACCCACATCAACTCTAGATATACAGTGCTCAGCATTATTGAGTACTCCCCATTTTGAAAATGAATATTTGTATCCATTTCTCAGTGAATATAGGCAATGTATTTTGGTGCATTTAAACAAAACAGATTTATTAAACAGATATATGTATTGAAATTATATTTTAGTCACCAAACATATTTAGAAATTGAAAGATAATTAAATTCAAGCAAAATATCGCAAAAAAAATTACAACCTACAAAATTTCAACTAAATATTTCTTTTTTTTTTTTTTTGCTTCCCCTGATTTTTCCTCTTTTTAAAATTTGTATTTAATATTTTTCTATAACATATAAATTTGGGTGTACTAGTTTTTGGACCATTATCGTAAGTTCTTTTGTTAGATAAGCTCCAGATTGGCTTCAGTATTGACTAATCTAATGTATATGCACAAATATAACATTGTATAGCTTCCTATACAATCAGCCAACACATGGCAGCAACTTAATCCATTTAGGCAAGCAGAAGTATTCAAGACAACCTGCTGAATTTCAGTGGGGAAGAAAAGTGATTTAAGTTACTTTAAACGTGACATGGTTGTTGGCATCAGATGGGCTGGTTTGAGTATTCCAGAAACTGCTGAATTACTGGGATTTTACACACAACCACCTCCATCTCTCTACCTTTATGGGAGACCACATGGGAAAACTAGGTTGCTGTTGGAAGTGGTGTCAGTAAGGGCAAGCAGCAGGGGGTGCTCATCCTATGGTCTGTGTAGGTCCTAGTGCCCCACAACAATACTGTCAGTGAGCACCGTCTTTCGGATGAGACGTTAAACTGCCGTCCTCTTTGTGGCCATTAAACATCCCATGGCACTACTCATAAAGAGCAGGGGAGTAACCCCAGTGTAACCAAGTATTGCCTCTATCACTGTCTCTCCTCATCACCTGCAGCTGGTGTGTGTTGAGCAGCACACTGACTCTGTTGTCCTGTGTCTGCCATGACATCATCCAGGTGGATGCTGCACACTGATGGTGGAGTGGAGAGAGTCTCTCCAATATGATTTTAAAAGCACTTTGTGCGTATGGCAATATGCAATAATTGCGCTATATAAATGTACATACTTACTTACAAATGCCTTCCTGATGCCATAATTAAGAGAATGGTCAGACGAATGAATACAAATAGTAATACAAAGACAACAGTAACTCAAATACTCTAAGCAATCACATCTCTGAATGCACACATCTAACCTTGAATCAGATGAGCTACTGCAGCAGAAGACCACGGTATGTCACTTCTGTCAGATAAGAACCACCGTTAATGATCCATCTGTTGTTTTTTGCATTGCCTGGGAAACGAAGGACACACATCAAGGCTATGTCTGAAGGATGTATATCTCTGAATTGGGGCAGCATTCACAGGGCTAACTTCAAACGCAACCTTTGATGGATGTAGTCTCTGAATTAAATTTCAGTAAACATGAATTAAATGCCTGTTTTGGAGTGTTAAAGCGGATACCTCGGCTTCTACTGGCATGCTATTCATGTTTGTGGACTCTTTTCTAACATGATTGATCAGTAACAAAGCTTTTGTTTGGACCCTTATTGTAAAATGTACACTACCCCAACATCATCTAATGTGATACTAATCTTTGTTCATTCTTTGTTCATGTTAACTATTGCATTACTATATATTTGCACAGTAACTACATGTATAAGTAGTATGTAACAACAGTTTATGTATACATTGGTACATAGTATCTACCTGTGTAAGCCTAAGTAACTACTCACATGAAACAACAAGTTTCGGTGTATTCCAAACTGGTAACCGCAGTATTGAAGACTGTGTGAAGGCAAACAAATTTGTTCAAGTTTCTTGTTACACGTGTAGTTTCCTATGTGAAAAAAAGTGTATTTATCAATGTCCTGTTTATACTGTACTTATTCGGTAGGTTGTTACACGCAAGGTACACACCAGTATTAGTTTCTACACTATCCGAATAAAACAATTTTGACATCCCAAATAATTCCTCTCTCAAGTGGCACACTTGGTTTCCAATTGCTGCAGTCTTGGTCATTTGGTCATCGGGTTCATAAGGTCATCGGGTGTATTTGTTATTTTAGGTTTCAGAAGAGTGCTCAACAGCAGCTACGTGCCACTCTAGCTCCACAGCAGACTACAATCTCATAGTCTTTGGAGCGTTTCATTGTCACGGTGTGGCCTCAGAGAAAGACCACAAGGGCTTTAAGTGCCTTTTGGGACAAGGCCGGTGAGAGTTTTAATTGCCTCGCTTCACTTGTTTGTAAGGCTGCATTTGCAATACAGTATAGACCCTTTTCACAAGGCGGCGATGATGCTTTTAATGGTCTTCAGCTTCTTAAATCCTCTAATATTTTTAATATTTAGATTTTTGATGTATGGGATATTTATAAAGCTATATGTTGTATTATATCATCTTTGCATTGAATTACACACACAAAAAAACTCTAATTAACACTTATGTGAGGTGTTTCTATTGCAGCATCTATGGGTGGGACCGTACTTTTGACATTGTTCTCTCTTCTGGCTGAAATTATCAATGTCACATGATTTTTCTTAATTTTTCTGCCAGTCATTATAATACCATCGGTTTCTTTTGTTAAATGAGCAATAAATATATTTGTGGTACTTTCCCATTCACTGCGCTCTAAGTATATCCAACTATGATGACTTCCCCTATAACTTGGAGGTCACACTTTATTTTATTGTACAATTCACACACAATTAACTAGGAGTATTTGCTCAATAAATGACTAATTAGCTCCTTATTAATAGTTATTAAGGTAGTAGTTGCGTTTAGGTATTGGATTAGGAATAGGGATGTATAATAAGTTCATACTTTATAAGTGCTAATAAAGGTACACTGAAAAAAATGATTCAAAGATGATTCCTTGGATTTACTATTTTTTTTAATTAGTAAACAATTTATTTGGGATGAATTTAAACAAACAAGTTGAACATTACTAAATTTAATTTGTTTGTTTCAATTCAACACATATAAATTGTTTGCAACAAGTTTGCAGACATCATTATTTTTAGTAAGCCAGTAGTAAATGGTGTAAATTGATACTTAAACTAAAGTTTTACCAACCTGGAAATGTTTTTGCTTTTAGAATATAACCAAAAAACTGTTTTATTTTCTCATTGGATCAAGTGCTTTGTTGTAGAAGTCTCAGCCTTAAACGCATCTGATAAGGCCCAAAAAATTCCACTTTAACACTTCAGCAAACAAAGCCATTGAGATTTTGAAAGTCCTCATGAAGGAAGAAAGCTGTCTTGTTTACAGCAGTGCTTATAAGGATACTAAACACTGACTTTTCAGATGTACAGTAGTGAAGTTCATGGCCCAGACTCTCGATGACCAGGTGACATTCTTGAATGAATGTGTTATTGTAAGGACATCGCCTTTACATTTTCATACCCTAAACATAACATTAACCAAACAAACTGTGGCTGGTTGTTTTACACATTGGTCAGATGGTCTCTTGGGCCGCGATGGAGTGTAGACCTTCTATTATCAGACTGAACCTCTGGTTATGCAAGACTACTGTGAACCAACACTACTGTAAAACAGCTGGGCTTGTGTAATGCTATCACAAAAAATTTACTTATGTTTGTAGATTCCCTTCTTTTAGTTTGGTACACCCCAACAGTTATACATGAGTTATAATAACAGTAAATGCAATGAACAGGCATGTAGTTACTCTTATTGCAGAAAGCATTGAAGTTAACCTCCGAATAACACTTAAGACTGTGGCAGTTTTTTTCAAGTTTTCATCTCTGCTGCAAAAATCAATCCTAAAATCAAATATGAAAGATGAAAGACCATGCAGAAATTGAAAGTGTGTTCTCTTGGCAGTCGTGGGCCGATCTTTCCTAACTCATTTGCTCTCCGCTTGGAAGGGCATTGGAAAACTGAAAACATTCCTGCTGGAATCCATCAATAAATCCACCCAGTGAGCGATTGCGTCAACCAACTGGCTGCATGTTTATTTGCTAGAATGATTCAGCGTGTCCATTTGTGTTGTGTGTGTGAGACACTCAAACCCAAAAAGTCATCACAGCCAAATGCAGAAAGGTCATATTCGCTTGGCTGTAGTGCTCTGAAGCAACTAACTTAAATGTTTCTGTATTTGAAGTTCAGAGTCTCTTAAAGGCTTCACAGAGGCACCCATTTTAAGGATATGTGGTACATCAGGGAGGTCTCTGACCTCAGATCATGCCCATTCTGCTGCACGTGGCCGTCCTGCATGTGTACAGGCAACTGATCTGAGGTCAGAAGAGAGGTGTTTTGTTGGAAGAGGGATTAATGGGAGTTGAGGAGGAGGAAGAAGGGTGAGTCAGAGTGTTTTGATAATGTAGAGATGCTATGAATGTAGCTTTAGCGCCCTCTGTTGCACAGATAGAGTATGACATCACACACTCAGCTCTCTTTTTTCTTTCTCTCTCTCTCCCAGGGCTGTTAGATTTGTTTAATAGGTATTGCAGAAGGTAAAGAAAGTCTATGACTGCAGGTTGTCTTTCTTGTTCAGGATGTAAATGGTTTTGCGTGTTGAAGATGAAAGGATGATGATGTTAGAAACGCTAAAATATGCAGAAAGCAGTTCCCAGTGTCTCTCTTGTCTGAGAGCTCTGTGATTGGTGGAATACAAAACGAAAGGTCTGCCAAACCACTGTGGCCAGAGAGAGAGAGAGAGAGAGAGAGAGAGAGAGAGAGAGAGAGAGAGAGAGAGAGAGAGACGGATGGCAGTTTGATTCTCCAGAGCACATATCTTGGACCAAATCCTCTGTGATTTCAGTACTAGGCAAGTGGCATTTCACCAGCTTAGAAACATCTCTTCTGTCTCCCAGAGGTGTTTTGTCCGATGAGGCAAGAAAGGTACTGCCTCCATCCAAAAATAGAAGAGAAAATCGAATATAAGAATAATCGAACATGACTTGAATAATGTATCAATTTAATTATCTAATTACTAGATGATGATTTAGTAATTGATCAGATTAATTTTCAGACGGTGGCAGCATCCCTTTTGCCCCCCTTGAGCTCTCTCTCATTGACAGCTCAATGTGTAAACGTGAAAAGGATAAAGGCAAAGATAAAAGGACAGCATTGTGCTACATGTCATGTGTTTTTACTGATCATAATATTGCCTACCTATATAATTCAACATTACAGGTCTGAATGGGATAAACTAATTAGTACAATGTAAGCTACCCAAACATTTTAGAATTAAATTGAACAAAACCCTTTCATACATTTTAGTGAATGCTCATTAACTCTTAACTTAACTTATCTTTGACTTAAACATTGTGTTACAAAGCATTTATTAAAGATATATGACTGCATATATTGCAATAAAAGCCAAACAACGATAATTACAAAATACACAAAATGTGTTTTTGACTGCTAGTTATTATTTTTGAAGCACTGGGTATTTTTGAAGTACCCATCACATTGTGTAATAATATAACACAAATGCCAGCATGAGAATACAAATGATAATATACCAAATTATGGCAGAATAACTATTCATACCACAATGAATGATGGGAGATGACAGAAGACTCCTAATTTGGTTAAAACACGTTTCATACACTGGAGCATTTACTAATTTAAAGAGGTGGTTCACTCCAAATATGGCAATCATCATGTTATCACCTCTAAACCAGCATGACCTTCTAGCTTCATCAAAGATGATTTGAAGAGTGTTCATTGAAACAATGTAAACAGGCATGCATTGATCAACCGTCTAAAAAAAATGTAAAGAGACTTGGCACAAATTGCATTACAGTCATTTTATATTACAAAGTCTGTAAACAGAACATTAACCGAGGCCAAAAACACTGAACTCTGAGCACTGAGACTGATATATTTGACATTAACTTTGGCAAATCAAAAATTGATTAGGATTCTGGAAACTCTGTGATTAATGGATTTTACACTGACTGCCTGCAGGTTGTAATAAACACATTTCCTATATGAGTTTAGCTGATTCCCAAAACCAGACTGTATGCTTAAAAAATGCAATACTTCTTGCCATTTATTTATAATAATGACCTTTCATTTAATTGTTCTGTCATTCTGTGAGTATTAAATAAAAATACTGAATAGACGGTGCTTTTATTTATTTATTTTTATTTATCTATGGGAAAATTGTCTTCAGAAAAAGTGATATTTTGCTTTTACTTACACAATGAGTATCATTTAAAAGTGCAGCACTCCATTGTTTACAGCACTAATGAGGGAAACTGTTAGAAAACTGTAAGCACCACCTATTTAAGGAGATTGAGTTTGCAATTTCATTCAGCATGTCTAATGTTTGTGTTTCATGCACACATATCTTATGTATAGCAAAGTTTTACAAAGTTAAGGACAGACCATTATGATATTACTTCATATAGTTTGAAATTAAAGCCAGCACCCAAATTTGTCAATAATATTCATGTTCTTTTTGAAGTAATCTGTAAACCCTAACATGTTAAACAAACAGCACCTCATCTATGTCCTTCTTTAGCATCTATAACTTCAAGGCTTTTTAAACATTAAACACTCTATAGTAAAGATTTTTTAATAGTAATTCTTTCCAATGATTCTCAATTTGTGTTTGTGGCTCACTTGGGTCAAGAATTGTTACCATTTTAAGTTAGGTATAGGTGCAAATCGCCATAAGTGGGTTGCTGGCTAACAGGATAAATAAAGTAAAGAAAAAAATAAACTGCAATCAGAATCAGCCAGGAATCAGTACTAAAAAAAGTAAAATAATCAATATTAGTTTGAAACAACATAGGAGTGATTAAAGTTGTGACAGAACTTTCATTGTTGATGTACTTTGATTTTTAACTGCACCCCTGAGCAACAATAATGGAAGCTTACATATCATTTTATTGGAGATTGTGATAGATGGAAAGAGAGTCTATGATTCCTCTGTGAAGCAACAGTGACCCTTCAGCTCTTCTAGAAGTATGTTGGGGACTCAAATATTGAGTTCATCATTACATATTTTGCTCTAGTGCAAGTAGATTTATTACAAACAGGGACCCATATGTTGTGCCTGGGGAGAGTGGAGCCCTGGGGCAATACTGCCCTAGACACGCTGTTGACAATGCAAGCAAGTGCTTCGAAACTGAGTTCAAGATTTTAAGCAGTCCCTGGGTAGAGAGAATAGACTGTCTGCTATTATGGGATATCTGGTATCACACCAAGAAGAGAAGGAGGGAAAAGCATCCTAATGATGAAGTACATGACAAAAAAGAGGGAACAGGAAGGGAGGGGAGTGAGACAACCATTAACATAGTGACCAACAGACGGATAAACGTTGTCCTCTTATTATCAGGGAGGATTTATCCTCCCTCTCTCTTGCTCGCTCACCCTCTCTCCATCACTGCTAAAGGGAGGAAACTGGAGGATCATTAGCACCAGTGTGTGTGTGCATATGTAGATTTGTTTAGTACAAATGCATATATCATTGTAGATGTGTGTGTGTCTGTGTGTCGTCTGAGCTATGACTCATTACGTGTATCTCTCTCTGTCTCTCCCTCTAAGCCTCTAATGAGTCTGTACCTGTCATAAAATTAGGAGACATACACAACACCTGTTCCCTCCTCCATTTCAGCAGTTAAATGCCTTGCCCTAGACTGATGAAAAATTTCACAAGACTGTGAATGCCAAACAAACACTTGGAATTTACAATGAGATAGACCGACTGACAGAAGGATGGACGGACGGATGGACATACAAAAATAGAATGATACAGATCATACAAACAAATGATAGACAGACAGATACTGAAATGGACAGAAGAGTATATACTGTAAAAAAAAATATGCAGTAATTAATAGTTTCTGTATTTTGTGATTCACAGGTCCCACAGGTTTCCATTTATTTACAGGTGTGAACTGCATTAGGGGTTCAGTGGTTAGTACTGTCACCTCACAGCAAGAAGCGTTTCTGTGTGGAGTTTGCATGTTCTCCCCGTGTTGGCGTGGGTTTCCTTCAGGTGCTCTGGTTTCCCCCACAGTCCAAAGACATGAGTTATAAGTGAATTGGATGAACTAAATTGGCAGTAGTGTATGAGTGTGTGTGAATGCAAGAGTGCATGGGGGATTCCCAGTACTGGGTTGCGGCTGGAAAGCCATCTGCTGCTTTAAACATATGCTGGAATAGTTGACGGTTCATTCCACTGTGGGGACCCCTGATAAATAAGGGACTAAGCCGAAGGAAAATGAATGAATAAATGAATGAATTGCATTATGGGACCTTGATCTGCTCTTTCAACTTTTTATGTTGAAAATTAAACTCTGCATTTTAGCAAAGTGACTTTTATTGACATTGTAAACAGCTTGAAACAATATATTGTATAATAAATATTATATATTAAAAAATACATCTGTAAAATAACAGAACTGCCAGTTTTTGTTTTTTTACCAAGTTTTTGTAACAATCACCAATCCCGAAAATGTATCACTTCAATCTTTTACCATGTCAACAAAAGTCATTTTTTTACTTTTCAACATCAAAAGTAATAATGATCCCATAATACAATCCAAAAGCATAAATAAACAAAATAAACACACAAAACATCACAAAATACAGAAAACTACTAATTTACAGATATTTACGTGTACGGAATGTGGAAAAAGGGAGAGACAACATGGCAAAAACAGGCAAAGCATTGGTTAAGCATAACAAAAGGCCAAGGTTTTGTTTTTGTGTAACCAAAATCATTTAGTACAGTCATCTGCTTGTCTTTGTAAAGCCGACTTACATGGTCTCAGCAGAAACATAAAAGCAGAGCGGAAATCCTCTCTCCTAAGAGAAGAGAGCTCACTGCTATTGTGTACAGCTTGTGTAATAGGTACTAATAGAAAAACTGTTTTATCTAACACACAGCACACACACGCACACACACACGCACACACTTACAGGACAGGGACCGTGACTTTAATAAGCAAAACAAAGCAGCATAAATGGTATTTGCAGAACAGAAAGGCTTTTACCAGTTCTGTGCTAATGGATTTTTAAAACTATGAAGCCCATTCTGCTCACAGCATAAAAATGGGAGAAAATGCTTCTCTTCACAACATAGACATGGATGCATTTTGCTTAACTGAGGCTATAATGATGAGTGGCATGAGCACACACACACGCACACAAACAAACAAAGGTGAAGAGTCAGATTGATGGAAATATGGCTAAACTTGGCAAGATGGCCCTAATTGTGTACTCTGGAAGAGAGGCTGAACAATGTGTGTTTGCATGTCTGGCTGAGGGCCAAGGTCTTTTAATGGTGGTCTTTTCTCTCACATGTCATAGGTGGTGGTAGATGCTGGTCAAGGGCCAAGCCCCTGGCACCCCGGACAGACTCGGGCATGATACAGACTCAGCATGAGCCAATGGGGGCAGAGCGATGGTGCTGTGTGATTTCAGTACGGGCACCACCCTGCGTGGCACGGAGTTGAGAACAGCTGTGTCTCTGCAATTCACCCGTCAACAGAGTGCCCAACAACAGATGGCCCCTGCTCGTACACACAGTGCATTGGGTATGTGTGTGTTTGAGCAATAAACACACGTAAAGTTCTCTGCAAATACTCAAATACATTCTTTGAATGCACAGTTCAAGGAATTCCGAAAAAACAAACATGAGAAGAGAGCAAACACAACATGTTTTGCTGCTTTTTGTCCTCTGACTCAGACAGCATCAAGTCACTTCAGAGCCTCACATGAGAGGTTGGCACTTAAAAATGTACAGGAGAAAGGATAAGGTTCACATGTGCTCACTTGGTTAAAAAAAATAATAATAATAATAAATAAATAAATAAATAAAATAAATAAAAATAAATAAATAATAATAATAATAATAATATAAAATACTCTACAAAAATGCTTATAATTAGAAACAATAATACATGAGTAATATATTTAATCAAACATATAAAGACTTGTCACTCTACTTAAGAAACAGAAATTATTTAAAGTTAATATAATATAATATAATATAATATAATATAATATAATATAATATA
>CAIGQV010019069.1:745632-758777 GCA_903798115.1 Danio jaintianensis | reverse complement strand
CACACACACACACACACACACACACACACACACACACACACACACACTACAGACAATTTTGTTTATTCAGTTCACCTATCCTGAATGTCTTTGGACTGTGGGGAAAACCGGAGCACTTGGAGGAAACACAAACTCCACACAGAAATGCCAACTGGCCCAGCCGGGACTCAAACCAGTGACCTTCTTGCTGTGAGGCGACAGCGCTAACCACTGAGCCACCATGCCGCCTCTGCCTTAAATTGTTTAGTTTAATTTTCTAGTCATCTCAGCTTACCATAGTCAAACTGACTGAAAATATTAAATTAAACCTTATATAACTAAAACAATTTTGTTGAAAGCAGATTAACTTATTAAAATAATTTCAAGTTATATAAAAAAAACATTTGTTGTCATGAATTTTTGTCATATCCTTTTTTAGTGTACTTTAAAGCATCCACACCCCATTCACCGCAGCATATCTAAGTCCAAACTCGTGTGGTGATAATTAATTGTCTGAACACTTATTTCAGCTGGTATTATATATTTAAAAACAAATGACTGTGGTCAACTGCTGTAATGTCATTCCCAGTGCATGTTGGCTTCATTGATCTACATGTTTACACCAATGTTCAGTACACCTTTCAAAGCTGAACTGTTCAAATAAGCCAAAACAAAGTAACAAAATAAAGAAAGCAAAGAAATAAAGCTTGCTGTGCGCTTCTCTGATATAAACAATGAATATGAGGCGAGTGTGTGTGTGTGTGTGTGAGGGTTGAAGGGTCAACTCACTCAATCTCACATCTCTGCCCCTAGACTGAACTGACTGACCGTATATCTGTGCGAATGGGGCAGAAGGGCCAATCTTCTTATTGATCTTGTCCACATACACAGTATAGGCCTGTGTGGCTTTGATATTAGGATGTTAGGCTTGATCTTCCATATTGATGAAGTACAGATAAAGCACAAACGTGAAGTGCGTACAGAGAGTTGAACTATCGCTGACCCTCAATATACCCTGGCGCATGAGGATCCACACGATCTTTATATAATATTGCACCCTTTCTTTTTTCCTCTCACACGCACACAAAATATAACACAGTATCTTTATACAATCAATGCAGTAGACAGGCCTCTTCAACGAAGCTGTGTATACTGCATGAAAAGAATGCTAGCAGAAGAGGAGTCCAAAATAATTAGCTAACCTACTGAGGTTTACTGAACTTTCAAGAGACAGCTAGAATTTGTATAGATTTCTTATATATGCACGTCCTAGGTCTGTCAATTCAACATATTTCTTTAGTAAAGTACACCATGGACGTTTTCAGTGTAGTTGCTGTTGGATTCAATGAAGCTGGCTGCTTCATCTGTCAACAGACGTTTAGTTGAATTTGCCATTATATCATGTCTATACTATCTCAAAACTATCTGCAGTCAAATGCTACGAACAAACTGGAACATGTAATCGTTTGACATGTTCTTGACACAGAGGTTAATCTGAGAGCTCTAAAAACTTTTTTTTTTTTTTTCATTTATCCTGTTGTCTGGAGTAGTTCAGACAAATTAATAAGTTAGAAATCGAACAGGCGTCAGTTATTATATTGGGTTGCTTTCACAAAGTATGTTCACATAATGACTTTTTGAATTTGTGTGGAATTCAAATACAATAAGGGATTTTCTTACCATAAGAGATACACCCCCCCCATCTCTCTCTCCTTCCCCCCATATTTAATTTTGTAATTAAAAAAATTGCATTCCTTTACACCAGTGGTCCCCAACATTTTAATCACTGCGGACCGGTCAAATCTTGACAATTTTACCGCAGCCCGGGGGTGGGGGGTTGCTAGGCTACCATCAACTGTTTTCTCAGAGGATGACAAGCTGACAAAACATCGCTGCAACTCTGATACAACTTTTTTATGGAGAAAATGAAAAGCACTGCAGTGTTTGGGTGCTCTGTGTTTTTCATCAAGATAATTAGACATAATTAGTCTACCGAAATGTGTATATTCCATACAAAGTATAAAGCTGATCACTCAGTTCTTGTCACGTGACTCGCGGTGCGGTCGTGGCATTCTGAAATCTTGAGATTTTTTTTTAACTGGGTGCTGCGTGCGTGTCGCTCCCAATAAGCGTGCCTCCACTGGAAATAAAGAACTTGTGCGCGGAAAAGACATGATATGTAAACGGCAGCCATCATTTGCGATCTCCAGCAGTTGATTTTCTTCTAGTCCAGACATGCTGGATTCACCTAATTTGTTGACAAATGGGTTGCAGATCCATTCCTTGGCAGTTTGTGGGTCCTTCACTGGGCCTTTTCCCCTTCAGAAAGAAACTGGGGGTTGGGGACCACTGCTTTAGACTATAAGCTTGTAAAATACTTGTAAATAATATTTAAATAATATATAAAAAAAATAAACATTTAACAAATTAGCATTTTTATTAGTGTTATATTTACTGTAGTGACATGGTAATGTTTAAAATCCAAAATTTACATCCCAGTGCAAAATAATAATAACAAAAAACGAAATAAAATAAAATAAATATTCCACACGAAGAACATGCTGCAAAAATAATGCCAAAATGTTGGTAATATTACCATGATAAAAAACATAGTCAATTAAAACTTATTATGGCTTATTACTTGCCTATTATTATATTGGCTGTTTATTACCAGTTATAAAGAACATATTCTGCATGATCTTATTCTACAACCCTACCTAATACCTAAACCTAATTTCAAACATAACATAACTTTAATAAGCAGCGAATTGTGAGTTTACTAAGCTAAAAGTCATAGTTAATGATTTATTAATAGCAAGAACTGTACCTTAAAATAAAGTGTATTAAAATAGTCTTATATGTAGACTCTGAAACACCTTAAGAAAAAAATCAACTGAGAAAAACATAAGAATAAAATGCAAGACACTGTAATTCTGTTAATTTATACATTTAAGCTTACATAAAACTTGATGGGTTTTACAGATAACGTTGTTTAATTATAACAATGTACTGTCACATTTCCTGTTTAAACTTCAGAAACTTCTAACTGGTTTTCCAAGAATATGTCTAAATATAAGCAGCACTATAATATTTCTAACTTTGTTTTCTCAGTGCTTTCGTAGATGTCAGATTGCACTTCTCGCTGAAGCTGAGGTTGATCGATCTGCCCTGACTTAACAAGTCAGATGTCCAACCAACAGTGCCATTCCGGTGTGTATATTGAAGTAGGAGGTAAGAGAATTCTATGTTGTCTGGAAAACAACACAGGGGTCAGAGAGAGGGCAGAAAATTGAAAACTGAATTACGGCTGTTTTTTGGTGCAAGGAGCCTTGACTTACATTTATAAGTGGACATCAGAGGGAAAATGATTCAGAAATAGAGAATATGACCTCTTTAAAACTTAATTTCGGGTGAAAAATGTAAGCTCCACAAGATAATGCGCATTTATTACTTGTCTCTTAGTGAACTTTACTTTTAAAGCGACTAAAACTAACCACAGGGAGAGTCCCACTTGAGCATCCTATGATAAATTACCTTGCTCAAGGGCACAATGGCATAAAAGCAGTACTGAGATTACAGTAAACTCGGTGCATGACTCTAACTTTGAATGTTGGTAGTACAGATTCTTACTACAACTGAAAAAACTGTGTGGTCCTCTTTATTTTATTTTGACTTTCATAGATTTACTCAGCACAGACACATTAGTGCTAAACTAATTAGACCTAACAAATATGAAAAATAGTAAAAATACTGGGTTCCACTTTATATTAAGCAGCCTTATCCAATGTAATGTACTTACACTGAAATTAATCATTTGTTACAATCAGGGTGCGAATTACAAGGGGGTTTAGGGGGATTGACCTCCCTAATTAATGCTTGATCCCCCCTGAAGGACGTCAAAACAACATGCATGGGGTCAGACCTCTAAATAGTGAGAAATAGTTTGCCCTGATCTGCATCTTAAATACTAATATTACTAATTAAATAATAGATAATATAAATATACATTTGACCACCCCTATAATAGATTATATCATTGTGAATGCATAATGGCTTCAATCAATCTAAGCCTATAGACATGGTAACACTTTTCTTGTAAAATAGGTGTTTGTTTCTACATATAGCCTAAAAGTAAAGTAAAATTAGTAATACAGTAACCTCTGAAATAGCTAATTAGAGGATATTGTAGGTCAGAATACACTAAATATCCCACAAAACAGTGAAAACTTAAATATGTTTTATTAATGAAATAAATGTCATTTCATGGGCTGCACGGTGGCGCAGTGGGTAGCACGTTCGCCTCACAGCAAGAAGGTCGCTGGTTCAAGCCTCGGCTGGATCAGTTGGCGTTTCTGTGTGGAGTTTGCATGTTCTCCCCGTGTTCGCGTGGGTTTCCTCCGGGTGCTCCGGTTTCCCCCACAAGTCAAGACATGTGGTATAGGTGAATTAAATCATCTAAATTGGCCGTAGTGTATGTGTGAATGAGTGTGTGTATGTGTGTTTCCCAGTGATGGGTTGCAGCTGGAAGGGCATCCACTGCGTAAAACATATGCTGGATAAGTTGGCGGTTCATTCTGCTGTGGCGACCCCAGATTAAATAAAGGGACTAAGCCGAAAAGAAAATGAATGAATGAATGTCATTTCATTTGATTCACTGAAACATGTATTACACAAAATAACATTAACAAAAAAGTTGAACCCCCTGATCGTCAATGTATAACGATCATGGGGGTCAATGCACCCTGGTTACAATGTACTTATTGTGTACTGTAAATACATGTTTTTTTTGTTTTTTTAAATGTACTTATGGCGTATTAAACACATATATGTAATTACATCCGCAATTAATTTCTGTAATTACATCTTTGATTGTACAGTTGGCCATCCCTTTACACCTTAACTTACCCTACCCCACCTCAAGAGCACCAGAAGTGTTCTGCAATACATTATGGACACAGTAATTACATTGTATTTATTTTTGGATCCAAGTGCATAATGTTAAGGCCACTTAATTTAAAGTGGGACCAAATAATGTTCTCAATTACATAGATGTACTGTTCTAAATTACATTTTATGTTAAACTGTAATAATATTTGACCATGTTATCATTTTATCTTCACAATATTATCACTTTTTGAATAGATGCAGCCTTGTTGGGGCTAAAAGACTTCTTTCCAAACACATTAGAAAATGGTATCAGGTGCAATATTTTGAATGGCACTGTACATTATTGATGCATGATTTCACTGTGGGATGAAAATATATATACACATATGACACAGGATGTCAATTTTTTATCTCAATATTTCTGAGATGCTATCTCACATTTACAAACTTTTTCCTCACAACTCTGTGTTTATATCTTAAAAGTTTAAATCTTTTGGCAATGTTAATTGGCAACAAGGTTATTATATTGCATTATATTGCAGTTTTTATATCAATACAATTTTTAAATATGCTATATGTTACAGTTTAGTTTTAGTTCATTCCAATTTGAGTTTGGTTTTTATTTTTAGAACACATCTGTGTTTTGTTTTTATATATTTCGCTTCAGTTTTAGTTTAAGTAATTGTAGTTCAACAGAACACATCCAGCATCCAAAGTTTAATGTTTGCACAACCTCTCAGTAATAAAAATAAAATAATTGTTTAAACACTCAATCCAAAACCATTCAATGCAACAAATAAAAGTAAAAATTATGAAGAATTCAGAAAAACCTAAGGATCGTACTGTATAGTTAGACAATTAATTAATTTATCAATAAATAAATAATTAATTAATTTATAATTAAACAAAAAATAACTGTTGCTAGATTTGTTTAGTTTTAGTTCTTGTAATTTTAATTTAATTTAATTTAATTTAATTTAATTTAATTTAAACACAAATGTTTTTTGACCAGTAGTTTTAACCTTGACTGAAAATTGCAAGTTTGTACCTTCAAAACTGTGAGATATTAATAAAAAGAAGCGAGAAAATAAATAACTTAGTTTTCCTCAATAATCATAGTGGAAACAAGCTGGCATAACATATCTACAGTACTTTAACCCAAATGTTTTATATCCACCACACATAAATATTAGCTTTTTTCCCCCAAACAATCAGAAAGTTACAGAAACTACACACTGAGAATCAAGCATGCACACAAACGAAGAACGCAGTTTTGCTCTAGCATAAAAAAAGACCTAGTTTTCCATTAATGAACACAATAGCGAGAATGCAATAAACAGAGTTTTCTCACCTACTGCTGGGTTTAAAGCAAAGGGCCTGTAGCTACAGCCACGATGTAAACACACACGCAACCACATACATGCTCACAATGAGGCGTACACACTTGCAAAAACAATAGGGAGCTATTGATTTTCAAGGGAGTGTTCTAATATCACAAAACTGTGTTACTTATAATAGGATCTTTTCAAGTTCCACATCAAATGCATATCTAGAGGGCATTTTCTTTGTGTTTTCCCATTAAAATGCAATAGCACAAGACTAAAGCAATAGAGAGAGTCGAAGAGGGAGAGTGACAGAACGAGAGAGGGAGATGTAGGTAAAAAAAAATGAATCAAACAGATGTAATTTCACACGTCTCAGGGACATTATCATTGCACATCCAAGGCTCTGTTTCAAAAAGCGGGACGACACTTTATTTTTAGACAGGATTTTTTCACCTCTTTACTGCCTTTCTTTTTGAAAACCATACAGAAATGATTCTACTGAATTCAACGGAATCCTGAATTAAAACCTGAGCAGCAAAATAGAATAGAATATCACATTTGAATTAAGGGCAGTAAAATGAAAGCAGAATGATATCATAAAACTGCTGAATTATCAACCAAATTTAACAATAACGCAGGCTTATGTTAACATTTTTAATTTTTTTTACTTTGGCTGTGATGATGTAAACAGCATACATTTTGGTCACATTTTTTATTTGTATTTAAATTTGAATGTTTCTATCATCTTTATTTCTTTTCAGAAATTTGTTTTACAATAAAAAATTATGTTTCTTGTTTGTTTAAACTACTTATTTAAAATGAGCTGAAACAACAAAATGTTTGAAAATTTTTTGGGACAACTTTTTGTTCAATCCACTTACATTTGTAAAAACTAACATACGAAAACGGACACTGACAACACGTGTGGATCCAAATGCAGTTTATTAAGGACAGGTCGTACAGGCAATGGTCACAAACAGGAGCAAAACAGTAACACAAGGGTAATCCAATAGATGTGGTCAAAATACAGGCGATAGGTCAGACTGGGCGGCAAAAGATCAAAACGGGAAACGGGAAAATCAAACAAGGAAAAATGCTTCGTAATGTTCACAAAGAAACAAGACTCGGTAATGCGAATGTGAAAGTGGCGTGTATACATAGTCCAACTAATCAGTCCATGTAATCAGTGAGATGAACAACAGCTGTGTCTGTGTGTGAGTGTCCGGATTATTGTCAGCTGTTGCAGGGGATGATAGGTGCAAAGAGTTCTGGGAGTTGTATTTCGGTAAGAATACCGGAAGTTATCTCTGGGAGAAAAAACACCTGGTGAGCACAACACGTTAACTTAATTCCTTCATGCTGTCCAAACACAAATCCCAGCATGGAACCCAGCATTTTTTTTAAAGTGTAAGTACACTCAAAAAATATATTTTTGCTGCTTGTTCAAGCCACTTATTTAAAATGAGCTGAAACAACACAATTTTAGAGATTTATTTTGGGACAACTTGATTGTTTTATGCTCAATCCACTTCAGTTTGTTAAGTTAACTTAATCAATTTGTCTTGGGACAACATGAAGAAATTGTGTGGAATCCTGATTTTTTTACAGTGTAGGCTAAACAACAAAGAACACAAAATTGTTAAGGGGCTTAACTTTAAACCAAAACAAACTTTGAGACAACTTTTAGAAAGCAGTACTTCCTAAAACTCTCTATATACAGACGTATACAGCACAACTATCCAAACAGACAAAACTAATCAAATTTTAACTTTAAATTTTAAAGTGTAAGTTTGAAGCCCAACAAACAAAAGCTGACCTTACACACTGAACGCGCACGCATCGCAGACAGGCAGCCAACAGAAACTGTTATGAATTTAACAAAAATCCACCTTTATTCCTTTTTGTGCAATCATCTTTTTTTGAGTAATTATTTGTCTATTTCAAAAGCTATTTCGAAACCTAAAGATGTTTTCTTTATCTTTTTTTAATTTCAGTTAGTCTTGTAAACACACAACACAGCAAAAAAATAAAAATAAAGAAAGAAAATAAAAATTAACAAGTCAATCAAAAAGGTTTTTTTTTTAATCTTGACATAAATACCCAAAATAAAGTGAGGGGACACAAATCAGATCTCAATGACCACTTTTTTTGCCCCCTGGTGGCACTGGGCCTGCCTTCAAGACATAAATGCCCCTATTGAAATACATTAAAACTGCAATATGCGTATGTGTGTGTGAGAATATAACAAAAAAACATTATAATAAATATCATTTTTTTAAAAATCTGCACAAAATAATAAACTACTTTGCCTTTATTATATAGATAATAACTGCTATTTTGTAATGGCAAAATTGGCAAACTGTAATTTTAAATGTTACAGTTCTTAAAATTTATAATTTAAAAAATATTTATGGCACTGATGCTGGTAAAGAAATATATATCTATGCCACTTTTTGCTGCTTTTGTTACACATGTTTTTTAATTGACAGGAGTTAATAAGGTTGATATATATATATTTTTATATTATAATATTTTTTGTTGTATTATACTATTTAAATGTGTATGTTTAAATATGCAGGGGGTGAATCTACATACCAGATAATAAGTAATTATTCAAATGACTCAAAAAGTAACTAAAGTCGCGTTGGACCGAATTCCTCTGTTGTGTTACTGTGATTTAATTTCTGTTCAGCATCCAGTGGGTCGTGGGCAATTCATTTCAAATTAGAACTCATGAACTGAAAGAGTGCCAGTTGTAAATCATGTTCAAGCCTGTCACACACACAGAAAGAATGCAGAGGCGCTCTAATTAACCCATGTTGCCCATGAACAATAATTCCATGATATGTCGTAACTGACCTAATGACCACGCATGGCCATGGTGATTAGAAAGTAATGCAGCGTGAATATTCACACTCTATCTCAGACCTGTACATCAGAGCTGAAAGCTGAATATCACAGTTTCTTGTCTCTCCCGTAAACTGGTAACTATGTCATGGGCACTCTGCTCCAATTACAGTACAACCTTTACCATTCTATTTGTTAGCATTAATTGAAACAGAGTCAGCCATAATATAGAAGTGCGTGGTTGCTTACCTACTGAAAAGGTCATCACTGCCAGTCATCCTCATCTTTTGCACACCAATGTTCCAAGCAAGGAATGCCAATTCAATTGAAGTGTCATGCTGAAAACACAGGGTTTCCTTCATGTGAGTCTGGAATAAAATTAAAGAGATAGTTCAACAAAAATGTTAATGTACCCATTATTTATTCACCATCAAGTGGTTTTCCATCTTCTGAAGATATTTTGAAGAATGTTGTTAACTGGTAGCCATTGACGTCTATAATAGCGTGTAAAAAAACAACCCAGACTCATTCTGATTACATACCCCTATATACATTTCTGGAGAGAGCAAAATATGTCCCAGGAGCTGAGTTTTTTTGCAGTTTTTGTTTTCGCGAATCCACCAGAGGCCGCTGTGTATGCTTTTTGAGATCTCAAACTTCTTTCACGAGTGCCATTCGAGAACCTGCTGTTCTCACGTAAATCCATCAGAGTCCGCAGTCGACTGACTGTTTACTGACTGACTGACTGATCGATCGACTGACCCACCCTCCCCTTTCCCTAAACCCAACCAATAGTGTTTTAAAAAGCACCGATTGACCCAACCACCCACTTCTCTAAACCCAACCGACAGTGTTTTCAAAAGCAATCCAGAAAAAGAAAAGCCCCCTGATTTTTACCACGTTTTCAGATTTTACCACATTCTCACCCTGTTATTTAGTTGTTTATTTTATTTTTTAGCTTTTGCTTTTGTTTTACCTGCTTTCTTCACCAGACTTGAACCCCGTTGCCGTGGTCAACTCCACTCTGCGTCTCAAGTCCGCCAACGTACATGTCGAGCTACCGGACAAACTGGTAACAGCGGAAAAGCCGTCCATACGGAGGTAAGCGGTGAGCTGGTAAGGGAGAAATTGAACGCTGTCATACCGCCCCGTATCGTTAGTTTTAAAAATGAAATGCTGCCATAGGTAGCTCTGGCTACATAATTCACAATCTCCAGAAATATATATAGGGCTATGTTTCAGAATGAGCCTATGTTGAAAAAAAAAATACTATGAAAGTCAATGGAAACATTTAAAAGGAATGTTCACCCAATCCTGAAATTTATGTCAGTATTTACTCTCCCTTCACATGTTGTTCTTTCTTCTGTTGAACACAAAAGAAGATATTTTGAAGAAAGCTGAAAACCTCTAACTATTGACTTCTATAGCATTTGTCTTTCCTACTGTGGAGGTCAATAGTTACAGGTTTTCAGCATTTTTCAAAATATCTTCTTTTGTGTTTAACAAAAGAAAGAAACTCATAAAGGTTGATAAACATTGAGGGTGAATCAATAGTGAGTGCATTTTTATTTTTGGGTGAACTGTCCTCTTTAACATCTTGAAACTTAGAACAAGTCGAAGGTGAGTAAATTATGACATAGTAAAATTTTGGGGGGTGAACAATCCCTTTAAGTTTCTTATTGAGTTTAGTAAAATGAAGAAATGTTTAGACCTAAACCTCTAATTGAATTAAGAATCGAGAGTTTCTTGCTTCCATTTCATTTCAACTCAACTTTCAGATTCTTCAATGCACAAACTAGAGACATATTAAATATTACTACTGCAATTAATAAAGCCAGTCTAAACTTTTAATTTTCAGCACATCCCGTCATACATTTGTCACAGAGACGGTCCCTCCAGAGCAATCTGGGTTAAGTAGAGGTGGCATCTCTGTAACCTCATTTCATGAGTTTCCCCATATGCATTTCACCTTGCAACCTTTGTGTTAACAGCCCTGCTCCATAAATTTCACATCACCTCCACCCCTTTTGTATTCATGACACTTTTTATTATTATATATTATATAAAAACTCCCCAAGCATCATCTGACCTCGATTCATAAATATAAGCCATCACCATGTTCTCTTTAGAAGACAATGGTAAGGCCTCTAATATGGAGAGATAGACGATAATTATTTATTAGATGCCTAAAATATATTGATGCAGATGACTTTTAGAGATAGCCAGATGAATTATGTGACAATAAAGTATTAAATAGTGTATATATAATGTCATGCATAATGGTGCATTACTTTTTTTACTTTTTCAAAGTATTGGGGTTCAGATTACAGTATATATTTAAAAAATTTAGATCAGTCAGAAATCTAAATCAGAAATCAGCTATAGTTACATAAATGTTCAATGATATCTTCAAAACATTTTTGAAGCTTCTAGAAAGTTTCTATAACTAATACAAAGGCCAGTGGTCATTGCGTACTTCACTTTGTCCAGCATGCGGCAGTGAAAATGTTGTTTTTGAAATTTTAAAAGACAAAATGTTTTATTTTTGCTATCAGAAAATTGCAAAAAATAAAAAAGTAGCTTATGCATATTCAAGGCATTGGAAAAAGTAGCGGGATACTGAAATGCATGAGGTCAATTTGACAGTTATGGCCAATTAAGGTAGAAATACTGAGAATTTTATAATTTTAATAATTTAACAATGTAATAATGAAATATGCTTACATTTAGAAAAAGTCAGGGTACTATTTGTTATATGGGTTTTATTTTAACAATTTAATAATAATGTTTTAATTACAAAATGGTCAAAAGTACAATCTCTATATAGTTGCAACAAAACGTACCCCTATATACATTTCTGGAGATCGTGAATGTAGCCAGAGGAACATATGAAACGTTTAAAACGAACGATGCGGGACGGTATGACGGCATTAATTTTTGCACTACCAGCTGACCGCTTACCTCTGGCTTTTCCGCGGTTACCAATTTGTCCAGTGGCTCGCTACGTACGTCAACGGACTTGAGACGCAGAGCAGAGTTGACCGCGATGATGGGGTTCGAGTCCAGTGAGAATAGTTCTAGAAAGAAGAAGACAAAACCAAAAACCAAAAATATTAAATAAACAAGTAAATAACAGGGTGAAAATGTGGTAAAATCTGAAAACGTGGTAAAAATCAGGCTGCTGCAAGGGCTTTTCTTTTTCTGGATTGCTTTTGAAAACACTGCAGTTGGGTTTAGGGAAGTGGGTGGGCGGGTCAATTGATGCTTTTTAAAACACTATCGGTTAGGTTTAAGGACGGAGGAGGGTTGGCAGTCGACAGCGGCCTTATGTAGATTTACACGAAAAGAGCAGGTGCGAATGGCACTCGCGAGAGTAATTTGAGATCTCAAAAAGCGTACACAGCGGCCTCTGTAACTCGTAACTCTGTAACTCTGTGGACTCGCGAAAAGAAAAACTGGAAAAAAAAAAAACGTAGCTCCTGGGACGTATTTTGCTCTCTCCAGAATTGTATATAGGGGTACGTAATCAGAATGAGCCTGGGTTGGTATAGTTCTAGTGTTAAACTATTGTTAGTGTAGCAAAACTAAGTTATTTTCTATGTACATATAAAAAAAATCATAAAGATGTCAAATTTATTTAGACATTAAGTGAGTATATTACAATGCATACAAACACACACATGCATATACAATCTATATTACATACAGCAATAGCTCAAGATGGATTCATTTTCAGCCACTCAGCCACTCTCTGACTATAATCTTCCGACGTCCGGAATTGCAGGATTAGCATTTGCATAGTGTGGTTAATGAGGAACGGAAAACCAGTTCTTAAATGAAAAAATTAAAATTCATATTTGCAGTGAAGCAACAGGTGGACCCAACGCTGCAACCCCAACATGCCCGAGCAGGGAAAGTTTCTGTTTGTTAAAAAATTCATTAAAAAGTGTAAATGTTCTTTGTCATCTACTGTCGCATACATTCAAATTATCACATAATGAAAGAGGTGAACTTAGTTCTCTCTGCAATGACACCTACGGTTCTGTTCTCTTGAAAAGTATGTGTGTGTGTGTGTGTGTGTGTGTGTGTGTGTGTGTGTGTGTGTGT
>CAIGQV010019069.1:708813-730286 GCA_903798115.1 Danio jaintianensis | reverse complement strand
GGATTATAGAACTTCAAGGAAAGAGGTTCAATTCTTGTTAAGAAGGCGTCCAAGAAAGTTGCAAGGATCGTCTCCTAAAGAGGATTCAGCTGCGGGATCGGAGTGCCACCAGTGCAGAGCTTGCTCAGGAATGGAAGCAGGCAGGTGTGAGCGCATCTGCACGCACAGTGAGGGACAGATTGATCTTCTGCAAAAAGTATGGCGAATGGACTGCTGAGGACTGGGGCAAAGTCATATTCTCAGATGAAGCCCCTTTCTGATTGTTTGGGGCATCTGGAAAAAGGCTTGTCCAGAGAAGAAAAGGTGAGCGCTACCATCAGTCCTGTGTCATGCCAACAGTAAAGCATGCTGAGACCATTCATGTGTGGGGTTGCTTCTCATCCAAGGGAGTAGGCTCACTTACAATTTTGCTCAAAAACACATTCATGAATAAAGAATGGTACCAAAACACCCTCCAACAGCAACTTCTTCCAACAATCCAACAACAGTTTGGTGAAGAACAATGCATTTTCCAGCACGATGGAGCACCATGATATCTAAGTGGCTCAGGGACCAAAACGTTCTATGGGCTGGAAACTCCCCAGACCTTAATCCCATTGAGAACTTGTGGTCAATCCTCAAGAGGCGGGTGGACAAACAAAAACCCACTAATTCTGACAAACTCCAAGAAGTGATTTTGAAAGAATGGGTTGCTATCAGTCAGGATTTGGCCCAGAAGTTGATCCAGAAGAGCATGCCCAGTCGAATTGCAGAGGTCCTGAAAAAGAAGGGGCAACACTGCAAATACTGACTCTTTGCATAAATGTCATGTAATTGTCGATAAAAGCCTTTGAAACATATGAAATGCGTGTAATTATATTTCAGTACATCACAGAAACAACTGAAACAAAGATCTAAAAGCAGTTTAGCAGCAAACTTTGTGAAAACGAATATTTTTGTCATTCTCAAAACTATTGGCCACGACTGTACATAACTTGTAATCTGTTTATGACAGATTTTCGGAAAAACGGTTAAATTTAGCCTGAACCTCGGCCAAAACTTAATAAATCTGGGCTGATAATTCGGTGTGATGATGTGTATGACATAGTTATGTATTTCGGTAAGTTGTCATGACAAAGGCAGGTTATGATGTATTTGTTTATGTCAAGTTGTCATAACAAATACATATCAAACATGGTCATCTTTGCATTTAAAATGACATGACAGAGCAAATGATAGTTCATTGGCATGCAAAAATCTCATTAATATCCATGACAATATCATGTTATAATTATAAAGGTGTCATGGCTTATGAATACCTCCTTCAAGTAAAGTGTTACCAAAAGAAGGTTTCAAATATATTGTTCCAAAATATTTCCACAGAACAAATGCGGGTACAGGTTTGGAATAACAATAGTGTGAGTAAATAATGATTGAATTTTCACTTTGGAAACAATCACTTGTACACACAGTTGCCTTAAGTGTTGATGAAAGCCCAATGGAGTGTCTTAGCTCACAGATCACAAACCTCTCACTGTCAATCCACTTAGACTTAAGGCACACACACTACAGTGAAAGGATAAGGAATTTCCAGTGTGGGCCGAGTGTCAGGCGACAGACACCGTGGACATCCCAGGCTTTTCCCTCTGCCACTGGGAGCTCCACACATTGCCTGACACTCCAGATAGCACTGCCTTCAATTAAAAAAAAAAGAGAAGAGGGGAATGAGAGAAAGACAACTGTAGACAAGCTGGAAATGGCTGTCTGTCTGGAACAAAAATGATGAAAGTGAGAAAAGGAGAGAAAGAGAGATTGTGTTATCTGTCAGCCTCAACTAGACTATGTCACACTGTATATTCAAGTGCCAGCTCTGAGAACAGAGGCTTACTGGTATAACACGCATATACACACACATACACACACACACACACACACAGATTCAGAGGCGCTCTGGCTCTAACAAGCACATAGTAAATCTGACGCCGTGCCATGGAGAATAGGGCCTGCCACAGGCACTGTAGCCTGCAGAGATTGGGAGAACCAGATGACTCAATCTGCTCCAAAAGGAGAGAGTGCAGGGAAGAAGTATTACTTAGCCTCATGACTTTACAGCCAACAGGTATAGGACTGCACAGACTAAGAATAACCCCTAGAAAAGACAAACCCACAAATGAGCTGGCTTTAATGTCTCAATTGTTTCTTTCAGACAGCAGTAAGGTTAAATGGAGGGAGAATTAAGACGCAAGTTTAATGAAGAGACAGCTAAATTAAATCTCCTGCTTCTCAGATTGTACACCTGAGAGAGAGAAAAAAATGCTATTAATTTATCTTCTAAAGTTTAAAAGGGATCTCAATTCTGTGACAAAAAAAAAAAAAATCCAACATATATTGATTTCTTAATTATATGAGATATGCTTTATATCTCCTTCCATATTTGTTTAATTATAAGACATAAAACAACAACAAATAATTACATGAATTATAATTAATTTATAATTATTATTATTTATTATATATAAATATTATTCGGCTTAGTCTCTTTATTAATCTGGGGTCGCCACAGCGGAATGAACCGCCAACTTATCCAGCACATGTTTTGCGCAGCGGATGCCCTTCCAGCCGCAACCCATCACTGGGAAACATCCATACACACTCATTCACACACATACACTACGGACAATTTAGCCTACCCAATTCACCTATAGCGTATTTCTTTGGACTTGTGGGGGAAACCGGAGCACCCGGAGGAATATTATATATTATAATTTATATAAATTAATATAAATTATTATAACATAATAATAATGATAATAATAATAATAACTATAATAATAATAATAATAATAATAATAATAATAATAATTATTATTATTATTATATTATTTTGTCTTGACTATAATTATAAAAATAAAATAAGAAGAAGAAGAAGAATCATTCTCACCACGATCAACAACATCATCATCCGATGCTCTCCAAATCACATTTATAGCTGAACAAATAGTTTCCTGAGCCCTAAAAACTCAACCTCTTCAAACATTCACGCTCCAGCGATTTCAAGCCATTCCTAATTATTGCAGGCAAGCAATCCAGAAAGCCTTCTTGCATGCAATTAATTGAAAATCTATGGCTGGATACCTCTATCACGCATGCTGAGTGACAGTTAGACACATAGTCATTACGATCCAAAAGCCTGGCATGTTAGCGTTGATAAATACAAATACAAGCAGTGGTGGTAAATTAGCTCTGATGAAGCGGCCAGAAGTTCTTTGTGAGCAGATGGAGAAAGCGGACCTCCAAAGCAGAGATCTGAGGCGATGACAGGGCTTTATCTACAGGTGCATATACACAGGTATTTCTAACACACACTGCAATGCAAATAAACTCTGAAGATACTCTCCGGAGAGCACTGGCGCTCAGACAGCAGTGTGTTATGAGTAGCCTCTGTATCCAGAAAGAGCTCATATTTAATTTAGGAGGGTTCATATGGCTAGGTCTGGCGGAGACTAGTGTTCAGACAGCTGGAAGTGAGAACCATCTGGCCAGCAGAGAGCCCTCATCTGCTGCCCAAATCTGACTCTGTTTACTGGGTAGAGAGGAGTGACAGCATTGCCAACTGGCTGCACACAGAGGAGAGAATGACTTTGTTAGCGAAAAAGCTAATAGTTAGCCTTTTAGCGCCAAACTAGCAGGTGTAGAAGTGCTAGAAAAATGCATGATAAATCATTCAGGAAGGGTAGAGATAGATTAATTAAAACCGTTGGACACTTATATATGCCAGCAAATCACAACATGTCATTTTTGTTTTTTTAAACTGGGAACAGCACAGAAAATTTAGCTGTCTGTCTTTAGTCAGTGTTAGAAGCTGTCAAAAGCTAAAGCTAACAGCTGTGACAATATGGCCGCTTCATACTAGCTGTGCACGTCTCGTGGGAGAAAGAGCTAAACTAGCCTGTCGAGTGTGTCAGTGACATCAATCACAAAGTGCCAGCGAGCACTTTAAAACAGATGTCACCGACAAGACAGAACTATTGGCTAATGCTGGCAACTCGCAAATTCTGACAGTCTTTGACAGCAAGCAATTTTAAAGGGATTAGCATCTAAAAAAGGACACCGAAAATTCAATATCAATGTTATTTTCAAGCTTACAGAAAAGAGCAAACATGAATCTTGATTATTAGACTTGTCTATTTATGTCCAAACAGATCTATTCCTCCTTCACTTCTCCTGGCTGATGATTGAGTGAAAAAGCGCAAGAGTACAGGAGAAGAGGATTGTGGGCTTTAATTAGATTTGTACCTGTCGTGTCTTTGCTCAAAAGACACAGGTTAGTCACTGAAAACAGGAGGTTGAAGCTAAATTGCAGTCATAATGATGGCTGGCATATTAATTGGTGCCATTAGGATGATCTGTTCAGTTTCCATTGTCCTCAAAAGTTATCGTGAGAATAATTTAGGGTAATGGTTGTGTATGCGGGTCATTGTTTGAGAGAAGCTAAATGTTTGTTAAATTGCACGCATTAAATCAAGCTGTTAAAAATGTATTTTATCGGTTTGGCACATTAATATTAATGAAATGACAAATTATTTCCAAAAAAGAGCTGTGGGATGCAGGCATATACAACTCCCCTGAAATTAAGCGACTTAAATGACAGTTAATTGAGAGTGTTTAATTAATACAAAACATACTTCTGGGTTTTACTCAAAGCTTAGCGAATTAATTTGTATTCATTGAATGTAGGGAATAAAATAAGCCATACTGCTGAATGTTGACTGTGGGACATTAGTGAAGAGAGCGTATATTTGCCTAAAACCTCAGTTTCTTAGATCAGACCCAAAAGCACACAGCAAAACCAAATGTTAGAGACTGAAATGAGAGTGTATAAAGACGGTCATGGCAAAATTATGGGTTGCTGCTGAATACAAATGTAAATTTATGTGAAGTGATATCTACTTTTTAACACACGTAGATATTTCAGAAAAGGTGAAATGTGGGCTTTGTTTTTATATTGAACATTTTGTAATTTGAGAGACAAAAGTGTGTATAAATGTATACTATATATAAAAGTGTGCACATACACTTTATTAGGAACACCTGCTCGTTAACGCAAATTTTTAATCAGCCAATCACATGGCAGCAACTCAATGCATTTAGGCATGGAGACATAATCAAGACGATCTGCTGCAGTTCAAACCGAGCATCAGAATGGGGAAGAAAGGTGGTTTAAGTGACTTTGAACGTGGCATGGTTGTTGGTGCCAGACAGGCTGGTCTGAGTATTTCAGAAACTGCTGATCTACTGGGATTTTAACGCACAACAATCTCTAGGGTTTACAGAGAATGGTCTGAAAAAGAGAAAATATCCAGTGAGCGGCAGTTCTGTGGGCGCAAATGCCTTGTTGATGCCAGAGGTCAGAGGAGAATGGCCAGACTGGTTCCAGCTGATAGAAAGGCAACAGTAACTCAAATAACCACTCGTTACAACCGAGGTATACAGAAGAGTATCTCTGAATGCATAACATGTCGAACCTTGAGACGGATGGGCTACAGCAGCAGAAGACCACACCGGGTACCACTCCTGTCAGCTAAGAACAGAAAACTGAGGCTACAATTCACACAGGCTCACCAAAATTGGACAATAGAAGATTAAAAAAACGTTGCCAGTCTCAATTTCCAGATCTCAATCCAATAGAGCACCTTGGGATGTGGTGGAACGGGAGATTTGCATCATGGATGTAAGCCGACAAATCTGCCACAACTGCGTGATGCTATCATGTCAATATGGACCAAAATCTCTGAGGGATATTTCCAGTAACTTGCTGAATCTATGCTACGAAGGATTAAAGCAGTTCTGAAGGCAAAAGGAGGTCCAACCTGGTACTAGTAAGGTGTACCTAATAAAGTGGCCGGTGAATGTATGTGTTTAACAAATGGAACATTGTATTTGGCGGTTCATTCCGTTATGGCAACCCCTGAAAATTACGAGACTAAATAAATGCTGTAAATGATAATATCCGTATTATTGCTAAGATGTTGTAAGTAGTTTATGAGCATAAACAGTTCACTCAAAACATTTGAATTATTGGCAAACCCAGAGAACCAGTAATAACTTTATTAAGTGGTCTCTTTTTTCCCCAAAGCTATAAATATAGAGTTATATACAGTCTCATCTGAACAAAATTTTGGTGCATAACTTGTCCTGCTGCACCATTTGCTGAAATATAATTCTTTTATGAATAGATGGTTTAAAATATAATAAATCTCTTTTTAAAGCATACTGCTGAATAACAGCAGATAATAGTCATCTCTAGACCACCAAAAATAACGATTTTAAGACCAGGCAGATGTTTTGCTAAACAAATACAAACCTCTGCATACATTCAACACGTATCGTATTTTCTTTTGCTAAATTATATAGCAAAAACCATATAATTAAAGCTGACCAGTGTCACCATGCACTTCTCATCAAGCCTAAATTGCCCCTGCTGTTCTGCTGAGTAAAATACCAGTTTGTCCCTATAAAGTACATTAAACTAATTGAGCTATTTGTCCAACCAACACTGAAAATGAATCGTGCGATTTGTTTCAACTTGATTAATTTTTGGGAAAAACTGTCATATGTAGCCTGAACCTCGGCCAAAACTCAATAAATTTGGGCTGATAATTCGGTGTGTGATGATGTATGTAGCAGGCGGTTGGATACTGGGGACAATTTGAGGAGGAGAAGGTCTTTGTGTGGGTGAGTTGTCATGAACGGCCCATCGTGCCCTTCCAAAGGAATGAATAATGGATCATCGCGTCAGGCACCATCAAATAATAACAAACACACAAAACAGGTTGGCCAGGGAAAACTAGCCGAGCTCCAAAATGCCAGGGCTGAATAATTCAAACAGCATTCCCTCACTGCACACCACGACTGCCTCATTCCGAGCAAGGGGGATAAGAGACGGGTGAAAAACAGAGGGAGAGGCGGAGCTCCGAATGAAAGGAGCGCTGGGAGGAAAGAATGGAAGGCGGAAAAGGCCAAGGAACAAATTTTGGACCGTACAAAGAGAAGGAGCTAAGGGAGAAGAGCGCAATCTGTTGACGACCAACAGGAAGAGCATGCAGGCCAATTCTCCAGTGCTCTGTGTTCAAGCTGCATTGTGTCGGTAGGCTAGGTAGGGTCAGGCTCCGGGGCAGGGAGGAGGGCTGGCTGCTACACGTGGCCCAAAATGGGTGGACATGGCTGGGGAAGAGCAATGGGGAAGGAGGGTCAAGCTCTGAACTGCTCTACAGCCCAATGCCCATTGATCTGACACCAATTAGCACAGCATCCATCTGCTGTGGACTCCAAATGGGGTGTGGAGCCAAAATGCAAACCATTGCATTTATACTACAAACATAATATTGTAGTCAATCTGCCTAGCCTATATTAGTTTTTACTCTCACTGTATGATTTTTTTTCTCTTTTCCTATTGTTCTGTCTTATTTGAGACCTATATGATTCCTTGGTTGCAAGTGAGAGTTAATGTAAATCCAACCAACTGAAAAATAGACCCTGACATGGCCATCAAGGCCTCAGACTGAAGTCTGTACATGGCAACATGCCGAATAAGTAAATAATCAGAGACAAAAATGTTGATTTGAGTTCATTGGAATACTTGATTAGTGCATTAATGGCACCTTAGACAAATGATATTTCATATTACTTTTTACACAGCTTTTGTTATATTAAAAATGACATTGGAGACATGAAATACTGATTTGAAAAGAATCTGATTTAAAACCTTACCGTTGTTACGTCCCAAATGATGAAATACACTGTGCACAACTGATACTATATAGAAGTCAGAATTATGAGAGAAAAAAAATATTCAAAATGTTTTTCAGCCTATTCTGACTTTTATAATCTAAATTCACAAACCTTTTTCCTCAGAATTTATGATTCTGACTTTATAACTAAACAATTATGCCTTCTTTCCTCAGAACTGTAAACTATAATGTTCAATTTAGAAATAAAAAATAGTGACTGTCTTACAACTGCAAATTTATTTGTCGCAATTTGACTTAATAATTCGTAATTATGGCAGAAATGAGAGTCCATAGTGAACACATTAAAATATTAATGCTGAAAAAGTACAAACGAAATATAATGGTGCATACGCAAATTACGATGCACCTCTTATATACAGTACTTAAATTCCATTACAGCCTACAAAAAAACATAGTTTTAGCCACAAGACATGAACTTGCCACATGCCTAATAACACTAATGTTCTTGTTTTTCATTTAACAAGAATATACAATCAATAACTGAGGTTCAAGCTGGCATCAGCTACATTTGAATAAATCAAAAGTGAGCAGAGCTCAAACACCCAAATGAGCTGTCATTACACAGCATTGATATTGACAATACTCATTAATAACATAGCTAGGAATGTCATTACAGACCAACCAGAATCAAGCATTTCGGAAATCTATGTAATAATACTTATTAGTTCCTGATTGACACTGATTGTCCTTCTTTTTTTGGTCAAAACTGAAATGGTATCACAATAACAAAAACAAAGCATTTATGTCGGTTCTCAGACAATCAATTGTTGTGCTCCAGTTGCTTCTTCATTAGATGACCATCTTAACAACAGTCACACTGAAGGACTGTGTCTGAAAACAGCTGACACCACCACACAATTAACTCTCAGTCTGAGCTTGTGGCCCAAGATTTTGCCCATCAATCAAAGAAACCTTCTACAATTCCTGAAATCTGTGGCAAAACTGGACAAAATGATGCTGTGCACACACTGGTAAACACCCACACAGGCCTACAGATTCCCTTGACATGACAACTGATGGCTTGAAGAAGTTTCCTAAAACAATCAAAACTCCAAGAGAACAGAGTCTAACAATGTGACTAGTCTGTAGATTAGCTCTTTGGATAATTTTTTAAGGAAAATAGCATGTAATAAAAACTAGACATGCTAATATGCATTAAACATGTGCAATAAGCATGATAAAAAAATAATAATAAAAAAATAGAATAGAATAGAATAGAATAGAATATGCCATAATAAGGGCAGAGCCTATGGTTAAAAAATAAATAATGATAGCTAATTAAGAGATTTCTAATTAGAAGGGGCCGTTCACACAGAATGCGTTTTTCCTCTCCAATGTGCTACTTTTCTATTGTTTTTCCATGTAAACACGCACTTAACGGATGTGTTTGATTGATACGCTAGCGTCTCACGTTTTTTGAAGTGCCACGTTTTTTAGACGTTGTGTCTGGTTGAAAAATCGTAAACTTTCACATGCAGTGCAGCTCATTACTGTCAGGTCTAAAAGCAGTGGACCAATCAGAAGAGCTCGGAGGTGGGGCAACCATTGCAAGCTTCTGTTTACAGTAGAAAGTTGGCATGACAACCAATGACCTTCTTGCTGTGAGGCGATGGTAATAACCACTGTGCCACCATGTCGCCCCGACAACTGTTTTATTTATAGTTATTTCATGGCAAAGGAGGCGCTCATTGTGGCTTTGTCCAGAATATCTTGAGTAACAAAGTGCTTATCATAACATATTGTTTCCTATTTTGAATGGGTCCGTTATTCTTGTTACAACATCAGATTCATAATATCGTATCACGTGGACCTCATGCTTCGCTTCGCTTTTTTAAGACCCAATCCTGAGGACCACATCTCAGGTTTTAAAAGCAAAGATGCATTCCGTGTGAATTAGCCCTAACAATGCAATAAAAGTCCCTTTGTTCAAAAGCAGAGTTAAATTTACATCATCAAAAGCTGTCAAAGCAAAGATAGAGGTCACATAATGCAATTACAAAGTATAAATAAATGGAAAACACCCATGAATCATAAGCTTCAAGAAACTGTTAATTGACAGATATTTTTACAGTGTAATTATCTCTGAGTGAAATAATGAAACAAAGCAATATAATTCCTTGTTTACAAGCTTTATTATCATTGTAAACGTGTTAAGTGCAATGAGTATTCATTTTGGAAATTAAAACTAAAATGAAAGTACAAACATAAACAAAAAAACGATAATAATAAATAAATAAATAAATGAATAAATAAATAAAGATATAAAGAGATGTACAGTGTTTGTTATTTTAAAGTGATAGGACTAAGACGGCCAATAAATAAGCTTTTTCATTTACGTTTTCACTTACATCTTCTTTGTTGATTATATTTTACTTTTTCATTGTATGCACTAATTATTGTACATAAATAACAAATGAATAATTAAATAGGCCTAAATAATTATTTATTTGAAGTCAATATCAGCAAAACACGGAGAAGCCGCAACGATCCAGTGCATGGTCTAAAGGGCTCTAAAGTTGAATCCTACTATACAGTAGTTATTACTATACAGTTACTTTACAGTAGTCAACATTTGAAATGGATCAAAACCTTTCATCAAAGTTGTCCTAAAACTATTCAACAACACCCATTCTTGTCTAAATACAATTTAGGAAAACGTTTTTGATCCACTTCAAATGTTGACTACTCTAGTAAAATCAGATTTGACATATCCGAGAGCATGTGAAGGCAGCACACAAGAGGATATAACTAGTGAATATGATTTCACACTAAATAATGTTTATTTAATCTGAAAACCTTTAGAGTGCATCTTAAGTGTAACTTTAAGTTTAAAAAAAAGAAAGATTTTTCCTTGGAAAAATAAATAAATAAATTTTTAGCAAATACAATTCCAAGGTGAGAACTGCATTCCAAGAAGATGCCATGATGAACAGGTGATGTAAAGTTTATGATCGAAATGCAATAATTCTTAGAACAAGACAACATTGCTGAAGGGACGCTCAGGTTTAAGTAACATACCACAACACAATCCTTTGACACAACTCTCTTTCTATCCATATCTTCTCCGGTAATCTTAAATCAGTAATCAATTTAACTTTCAGAGAATAAAAATCTGCGCGCTGACTTATGACTGCGAGCACATTAAAAGAGAATAAGCCACGCAGATCAATTTTGAACTCCGAAATTATGTTTGATAGGAAAAGTCAAGTGAAAACAAAAACTGAGAACATAAAGGAGATGTGAGCACTCTCAGCAGGTAGACTGCAGAACACTGTTTATGAAGGACACAGAAAGTAACAGAGAGAGATAGAGCGAGAGAGGGGTAAGCAGTGTGAAATTACTCTGGCAGTGTGACAGTAGCAGTGGGGGAAAAGCAGCGTTAGCCAAACGCAAACACCCCTCAACCACTTCCCATGGGCCCTCAGTTAATTATTCACACGCACACAGAAAAATTACACTAGCTCTCAATGTCTCTACATGTCCCTCTCCTCGTCTCATCCCTGGTTTCTTTCCTTCTCTATTGCATGCGTACTGTAACTTCTTGTTCTTTTACCTGTTTGTTCAACCCCATTCATTTTTGTTCTTCACATATCGCTCTTTCCAAACCTTCATCCACACACACACACACACTGGAGGTTTTGCACTGGTGGGATGCAGGGAGGCGTGAAATCAGCAGTGTGTATGCATTTCTGAACACAGCAGTGTGTCGTTGTGTCCCTACTGTTTTAAAGGTCATGCACTCAGGGACACACACACACAAACACATACACTGTGGATATGAATACAACTTAACTGTCATATTCTGTTGTGTGTGTATATGAATATTAATAGTAATTTAGCAATTAACGTCTTATTTTATGCTCAAAATCTTTTGATAAGTTCATTTGTTCAAATTATGTTTCTGTTCAGACTCCATCACTCAATATATATTAAATATCCAGGTGTACAGATTGTGGATGGATGGATGGATGGATGGATGGATGGATGGATGGATGGATGGATGGATGGACGGACGGTGCATAAATAGAGATACCATGTATGACATACGATTGATACTGGATTGATACTGGATTAATACTGGATAGATACTAGAGATATTATGAATGGATACTATGAGGTGGATACTATGGATTCACCTTCCCATAGTATTTGTCAATGTATGATTGATGAGGGTGGATGAATGGATGAATTGTTTGATAAATGGATCATTTTATATGTGGATGGAGACTTTGGATGGCTGGATGGATGGATGGATGCATGGATGGACTGACACTATGGATGGGTAAATAATATGATTGAATGGATACATGGGCGTAACTTCCACTGGGGACAGTTTCTATCATTTATATGATTTCTATGACTTTTTTTTAAACTACACAGTTATTGACACAGAAGAGCATGACAGAGCAGGACACAGAGTGAGTCTGTGTGTGTCGATGCATGTCTGCATCCAATAACTTTGTGTGTGAAAGTTCTAAATGAGCAGTTGGGTTGAAACAACCGTTTCATACAGTGATGAAACGCCAAGCAGCAACAGATGACTTTAATGTCAACATTGATGAAAAAAAAAGTTTAAGTAAAAAAAAGTTTGCAAAAGTTTGTAAAATTGAATCATTATATTAGCTCAGGTCAAAATAATCATACGTTCTATCAGACGGAATGTTTACACCTGTTGTTATTTGAATTTTTAGGAATTTGTGATGCAAAGAAAATTGGCACTGGGAATGTAATTGTTTTTTTCTTTTTTATTAACTAAAGGTGGTTGTTTATGCATAAAAAACAATTAATAAAACAATGATCATTATTTTCATATAATTTACATTTAAATACATTCAAATTTTGCTGCTGTCTATCTTCCATTATACAAAATATTGATTTAGCACACACAGTTCATTTTTTTGAACACTTTTAACTTTTATTTGTAGGTTGGCATTTTATTGGTTTAACCAGCCTATTTCTTCCTGGATTTTGTATCACCATGGTTCCTAAATATATTTAAATGCAGGAAATGGGAATTAAGTCGAAAACATGTTTCCCTATTTTATGTCCCCCTTCCCACTTTTTAAACCAAAGTTACACCCTTGGATGGATGGATGGATGCATGGATAAATACATGGATGGATGGATGGATACTACACTAAAATTGATGGGTTGTTTCCAGGGCTTAATGAAGTGAAGTGAAGTGAAGTGAGGCCAAGTATGGTGTCCCATACTTGGAATTTGTGCTCTGCATTTAACCCATCCAAGTGCACACACACAGTTAGTGAACACACACACATACCGTGAACACACACCCGGAGCAGTGGGCAGCCATGCTGCAGCGCCCGGGGAGCAGTTGGGGGGAACGGTGCCTTGCTCAAGGGACTCACCTCAGTCGTGGTATTGAGGGTGGTGGAGAGTGCTGGTCATTCACTCCCCCCACCCCCAATTCCCGCTGGTACCGAGTATCGAATTTTGCCAGAACAAGCCGGATCCAGATCTGGCACCTCTGAAATCTGATCCGGCACCTCATTTTACCGAACCCCCTCCTCACACGCACCCCTGCCCCGCCCCGCCCCGCCCCGCCCCGCCCCGCTCTTCACTTTCTTCCGCGACTCCCCAACCCTCTTATCTTTCTTCCGCGACACCTCTTCCTCCTCTGGTAACATGCTGGATCCGTTACCCCGATCTGTTCCGGGACCTCACAATTTACAAATTAAGCACTGGTTGTTTCACAACAACTAAACGCAACCACAGTTTTTTTTTTCTTTTAAATGGACGATTGGGCAGATAATCTAGATGATCAATGGGTTGACAGATAATATGGGTGGATGGAGGTATGGGTAAATTTCTATTATGTAAAAATCTTTTTCTTTAACATTGTAAGTCTAGAGTCTCTGAGAACTCTATATAAAATATATACATGCTGCTTTGATGTATAGACCTTTTACATAACTGAAGTACTGATTAACCAACATTAAATAAAAAATATGAGAAGCTATGTTATTTTCATTCATTCATTCATTCATTTTCCTTCGGCTTAATCCCTGATTTATCAGGGGTCGCCACAGCGGAATAAACTGCCAACTATTCCAGCATATGTTTTACGCAGCGGATGCCCTTCCAGCCGCAACCCAGTATTGGGAAACACCCATACTCTCACATTCACACATGAATCCATACACTACTGCCAATTTAGTCTATCCAATTCACCTATAGCGCTTGTGGTTGGACTGTGGGGGAAACCGGAGCACCCGGAGGAAACCCACGCGAACACAGGGAGAACATGCAAACTCCACACAGAAATGCCCACTGGCCCAGACGGGACTGGAACCAGTGACCTTCCTGCTGTGAGGCGACAGTGCTAACCACTGAGCCACCGTGCCACCCATGTTATTTTAAATGTATTGTAAATAACATAACTAATACATCAATCTCTACATTAATCAAATCAATTTTGACTTAACCATTTCTTTTTCACCCCCTCCCCTTTTGTTCCTTAGCTGCCATCTGTGATTGTGAGCATGCAAATGAAGAGAGCTTGTTGGTTTAAAAATACATGTATCATTTTGGTGGACAAGAATTGAATGGAAAAGCAAATATGAAGTCCCAGAAACCCACAGGAGGCCTTTCCTCCCCCACAATGAGCCGAGGAGATCAGCATGGGGACTTTTAATTTAGCAGATAACAAAATTAGCTGCGGGAGCCAAATTTAGAATTACACAGAACTGTCATCAGATGGATGGATTCATGACAGATGGATGGATGGGTAGCAGGATAGATGGATAGTTTTATCACCCTGCTCACTAAAGGGATTATGCAAATCAGATAATGTTGCAAACACGCCCCCAAAATAAGTGCTAAATGCAAATTACAAAACCACAATTACCAATCTTGCAGGAAGACTCAGGTAACAGAAGATGCAGCAACTGTACATACTATATTATTATTATTATTATTATTATTATATTATTGTTTAAAATAACAGTAAATAAACAGTATGATAATAATAATAATAATAAATAAACAATTATTATTGTTTTTATTATTATTATTATTAGTAGTAGTAGTAGTAGTAGTAACAATGTATTTATTAGTTATTTGAAATGTCATTTATTATTATTATTATTATTATTATTATTATTATTATTAATATTTATAACAACAACAATAATAATAATAATAATAATAATAAATATTATTATTTATATTATTATAATTAAGTGCTATTTAATAATAATAATAATAATACTAATAATAATAATATTAATTATTATTATTATTATTATTATTAAATAACATTTAAAATAACAGTAAATAAGTTGTTATGAATAACAATTATAATAATAATAATGTATTGTTATAATAATAATAATAATAATAATAATAATTATTATTATTATTATTATTATTATTATTATTATTATCATCATCATCATCAATGCTGTTGTTTACTTTCAAATGAATCATTTCAATAAATTTTGCATACCTACTTCAACTGTGTGAATAAACATTGTATATAATTTGTGAATTTTCCCCATGATACGTAGTGTGAACCTTACATATATGTGCATGCAAATCCAATCCAACTTTATTATACATAAAATCATTGTGAATAATATGCCAAATATTAATAACATTAATGTTTAACTAAACCCTCATACAGTTGGACATATAAGGTCCAAACCTCATTGTTTCTGCACCTCAGGTTACACAGGCCTCAAGGTTGCTGTTATACATGTATGCACACGTAAACGGCGTTTCTCAACTGTACATCTCTGACCTTATTTGAAACGCCTATATGCTCCAACCAGCTCATTCATAATTCAAACCAACAGTTATTCCTTTTGGCCGTTCTGTATTCATGGTCCTAATAAAATATGTGTTGCATATTAAAAGCGCATTCAGGCTAGAAGCAGTGTCAGTCCTTGATATTTAAAGGTCGTAAAAACAGGCCCGGCAAAAGGCGCATTAACGCTACATGTACCGGAATATTAGGAAGAAGAGGACATGTGAGACTGCGGCTCTTAAGAGTTTGATAAACCATTTTAAAAGCAATCGATATCTACGCAGCAATACGAGCATCACCCAAAGCAGTGCTGCGGAAGTGTAATATATTTCAAAAGCACCCAAACAATGTTACCGGACATCAAATTGAGGCCAGTCTCTTGGCACTATTCTGCTTTAGATGGATTTTTTTGTATTACTATTATTTTTTTATTGTATTTTTTACAATTTTCCAGGTCCGCGCTGCATATAAAACCGAATCGCTGGTGAACGTTTAAACACTAAACGCTGACAATGCTGTGAATATCATTTAAATAAGAGATTACGAGTGATCGTGCATGCGTTCAAAGAAGACCTTAACTGAAAAAGAATGGAAAAATGAAAAATGGCAGCACTTGAGATTAAACGTGGGGAGTTTGTTTAACTTACTGATTGATTTTAGTGCGCAAGATCTGAAAAAAAAAAGATGCTGGATCTTTGAATAAATGGGTGTTCATGAACACATTAGCGTTCATTTTGCCGAAATGGAGTCAGGTATACATGTGTTGCTTGGACTGTGGTCAAATGAAATAATCTCCTGTCAAAGCCAATCAAGGTCCATTTTCTCACTTCAGGGTACTGACATTTAATTCATCTCTCCGAATATCAAGAGAATGAGAATCTCAGGGCCGTGACAGAAAGTAGACCTTATAATGTTCCTAGAGACGCACTCACACACACACGCACACACACACAAACACACACACACGCACACACAGGCGCACGCGCACACGCACACACGCATACACAAAGAGTGAATGAATGAAGTCATTGTGCTTCTCTAGAGGTTTTAGTATGTATTATCCCTTAAATACAATACTACAATAGCATTTTTGGAAGTCTAACTGAATATCATGTAAATAAGAAATGCTGCATGAATTCCAGTATACCGTAGTTTCTGGTGGGTTGTCAACATGGCACATCGGACATTGCACAGACATTGAAATCTATTGTTATCCATTATAAATTCATCCAAATCACATAGAAAAATCTGCAGTATTGAAAATGCCCATGTTTATGCGGACAGGGCCTAAGAAACTGTTGACTCAAAGGTACTTTGTGGAATCTAAGGGGTCGTTTTCATGACATGAACATATTCAGCCAAAAATGAAGTTCATTTACACAACAACAGCATTTTTGTAACTGCAAACGAGTTTCAAAATGGAAGTTTTTGAAAACGCCACCGTTGTTGTGTCCATGTAAACACCCAAAATCGAGAGACTTTAAGTAGTACATGATAGTGTTGTTGCTCAAGTGTTTGATAACACTTTATCAGCAAAGTATGTATTTATTCATTTATTCATTTTCCTTCGGCTTAATCCCTTATTTATCAGGGGTCACCACAGCAGATTGAACCGCCAACTATTCCGGCATATGCTTTATGTAGTGGATGCCCTTCCAGCTGCAACCCAGTACTGGGAAACACCCATATACTTTCTCATTCAAACACACACACTTATACACTACGGCCAATTGTCTTTACCCAATTCACTTATAGTGCATGTCTTTGGACTGTGGGGGAAACCAGAGCACCCAGAGAAACCCACGCAAGAGACTCGAACCAGCGACCTTCTTGCTGTGAGTGCTAACCACTGAGCCACTGTGCCACCCAGTGTGTATTTACTTCACATTAAAACCAACAGCAGAGACGCAATGACGCATCTTGCACATGTGGCTTATTTTACATTCACAGCCACAATTTTCAATCACCGAGTTCAAATACTGGCCTGGTATAAGTAATACAGTGTTTTAACCCATATTCATAGATGTGTAAAATCATTTTGAAAACGTAGTGTAGATGTGAAATGCAAGGGTATTTGGCTATATTGTTGTCCTGTATATGTAGCTAAAAAGGTTCATCAATCACTGCGGTTCATCAATCACTGCGAAACCCCCTTCTGAATCCTTTCCTTTCAAGAGTGTATTTATATGGATCTGTAATGACTGAAGGCACCTGTGCAAGAGTGTGAATGATCAGGGTACCAGACGCTTGTTCCAGAAGGAGGTCGAGATGGAGAGGGAATCGGGCAGGTCGCTCACAAAACACTGCCTACAGTTAGCAGTGACCCAGCAAACACCTCTTCTTCATTATACAGAGAGAGTGCGTCTCCTCTGACCTCTAAAACTGCAAAACACAGGCACCCGCAGACATACACAGCACCCGCTGAATCCAAAGCAGCACTGCACCTATGCCGGAGAACGAGGGAAAAAAGGAAAAACAACCCAGAAATATTGTTCGTCAGCAAGATTAGAAAAGCAATATCGCTCGCTAGACGCATGTGAAAGGAAGCATAGCGAGGGTGGGCGGCTTTTCAAAAGCCAATGCCAAAAAAAACGAGAGTTGCTGAGCATTATGGTGGATTTTCAGTAGCGTTAAGCAAAAGTGATACTCTTTAATTTCAGGGTAAGGAGGACAGAGATAAAGGAGAACTGAAGGAGACGTTAAACTCTTCATTAATAATAAAGCAACACCTGGATCCCTGAGAAGGGGAAAAAAGAGCGCTAGTGAGCTAAACAAATGGAAATTCATATTGTATGAGGCATGTGAGCGTGTGTGTGTTTAGCGTGACCTTTCCATTTTATTGGAAGTAATTTTTATTTGTGTCTTGCCTGTTTGTGTTTGCGTGAGCATTATTTGTGTGCAGTCTTCGAAAATACTGTCAGGTTGGAGCCCTCGATGAATAAACAAATAATGAAAGGAAAGATAAAAATCAATCACCACATGGGTGCTCAGTGTCTTAACTCCCTCATTATCACCGTGAAGGTTATTTTATGGTTATTTCATGCTGAATCCACCATCGACCGACAGGCACCATCTGGTTCTGCCTGTTCTGTTGGACACTTCCTATTTAATAAACAGGATGTATGATTATGACGAGGTGCATGATCGTCAGGCTGCGTTAGCGCTGTCTGTACAGGTTGCCAAACACAGGCGCTGGCTGAGAAAACCAACACTGTTGAGTAGTCTGACAGTCTGGGGAAAAAACACACACTAAACACACCTGCATGAAGCGCTAACACACACTGATAGTGACACACAAGCAGTCAAACATACACAAAATAAACATTATATGCATTTATTTTTATATTTTTATATTGACTCAAGAATATGTGCAAAAATATATATAATTATTGGTCATATTTTATTTTAAGGTAGAATTACAGCTATTAATAAAACATTAATTATGACTTTTGGCTTAATAAACTCCTAATTGGCTGCTTATTATTCATTATAGAGGTAGTAGTTAGGTTTAGGTATTAACGCTGTAAAAAAACGATCCATTAATTTACTGGTTCCATATTTCATGATTCACAGGTCTTTTCCCATTTAGTTACAGTTATAAATTGCATTATGGGACATTTATCTCTGTCAAATTTTGATGTTGAAAATTCAAGTTCAAGTTCAACACAAACTGAGACAATATATCACTACAAACTATATATCTAAAAAAAAAAAAGAATAACTTTTTCAACCTTTTCATCATCAAAAGTCGTAAAGGTTAAGGAAAAGATTAAGGTCTCATAATGCAATTCTAAAGCATAAATACATTTTAGAAAATCACAAAATACAGATAACTGTTAATTTACTGACATTTTACTGACATGCACAAACAAAAACATGTAGCAACACAACTGTATTCAATATGAATACAAAGAAATGTTTAGAGCACCAAATCAGAATATTACAAGGATTTCAAAGGATCATGTGACTAAGACTAAAGTAATGAATTCTAAAAAATCAGCTTTGCCGTTACAATAACAAACTATATCTGACACATTTTACAATATCACTCACTTAAAAGTGTAATATTATTGTTTAGTTAAAATAAGTTTTGATAAAAATAACTTTTCTCATCTCAAGTAATTAAACGGTATAATTTCCAGAACCATTTGTTCAACACGATTAGCGGTTTTCATTAAACATAAAAAAAAATCAAAGGTATAAAATGGGGAATAAAATACATATAATTCTGGCTAATAATAATAATAATAATAATAATAATAATAATAATAATAATAATAATAACATAATTCTAAATATAAATTTGGTTATTCAAGGTTGCCATACGGTGTGCATATATTTGTCAGCATGTGTGACAAGCTTAATGACTGTGTTTGCATTCCACCCTTCATTTTAAATATCAGAAAATGCATTTATTCTTTCAAAAAGTGACAGAAATGTATGTTAATAATGAAAAAGAGTCAAAAAGCGGTAAAATAACCTCTGTTTCGAATCCTCCCAAAAATTACTGTTTACACCACTAAAAATACACACATTTTCATCACCATTCCATTTGTCACGTTGTACATAATGTCCATTACACAGAGCTTGTCACAAATGTATGATAACTGTGCATGCACAAATAAATACAGAGTGCAATTCTGCTTTATTTTCCAGTCTAGTTCATAAATGGCAGATTATTTTAGGTGCTTTCTGTTTGGAACAGTCCTTATATTGTTGTCTGGGTAGGCGGTTCAGGTCTTGGAAGAGAGATTTTAATTTATTCGTTTCTTTATTTAAATAACCCTTCCTGTTTTCCCTCCCCTCCGCATCTTCTTAGTTATTTACATTTTTAGAGTTGTCACAGAGCAGCTATATTCTGTCTTACTGGATGACAATAAGCGCAGATATGCTTATGAATACACATAAGCAGAGATAAATAAAACCCCTGCAATTACTGTCAAATAAAATCCACTGCATTTCCCTATGAGCAAGTTACAGACCTGTGAGCAGAATAAGCAGGAATTTTACCTGTTATGATATTATAAAGCACCAAGCGTAATCTTTTCCCATTTATATTCTGAAATGAGGAGTGATTTAACCCTGACAGTGTATTGCAAACGAAATTAAAACCCCTTCACATGCAAAAACTGAATACATAAATTACAATCCCTAATATAGTTGCAAGCCAAAAGACTGCTGTTCTGATTACACTTTTAAGAAAAAGCCAGCAGCATTTCCCGAGGACATAAAGCTTCTTAATGTGGATACTATTACAGCGACAGTTTTGTTCAAAGAGGTTACTTTGACTTTTGTAGAGGGGATGGAAGAAGTACTGTCATATAGATATTCCCAGAGAAAGGCTTTGAACGCTGCAGGCAAGGCAATAACACTAAACAAAGACTGTTTGAAGAAATTTTTGAATGAAAAAAAAGAACATGTAAGGTCAGACATTGCCTAGTGGGGAAATCTGAATCATTTATGTCTGGGAGCTGTTTATCAAAAAAAGTCATCCTTCTTCTCTATGACTATTAATTATTTGAATAGAAGAACTATATGAAGTCATTGGGCTGCACTTAGGCAAACTTTCCACATTTTAAGAGATATTTTGTGTTAAATGATCTCTGAATGGGTTAGGTTGTTAACACCAATTCAATGCAGAGGAGCTGAGTTTTAGTGATATCGCAATCCTGCTCTATCACCATTGTGCCTTTGAACGAAGCACTTAACCTCAGGTCTTTCCAAGGGGACTGTACCTGCAATTATCAAGCTATAAGTCACCACCTATAAAAAAAAAAGAAGAAAAAAAAAAGAGTGTGCTAAATGGACAGTAATTCACGATTCAACTGAAACTAGCACGTCTATATAACTAGCTGAAAGAACTTTTATTCTATCTATCTATCTATCTATCTATCTATCTATCTATCTATCTATCT
>CAIGQV010019069.1:688270-708803 GCA_903798115.1 Danio jaintianensis | reverse complement strand
CTATCTATCTATCTATCTATCAGGGATGCAACAATTAACCGGTTTCACTATTAACCACGCTTTAATTCATCACGGTTAATTAATCGTAAAGGCTTCTCCACACCGTGTTTCTGCACAGAACAAAAAACTGATGCAACTAATAGTTATGCCAACTGTGTGCTAGTTTAAAATTCCGAGCTTGTATACAATACCCATGCACACTGTATTAAAGGCTGATTTTAACTATGGCTGAGGCTATTAACTAAGGGCCGTTCACATATCCCGTCTTTTGGGCGTGCAAGTTCGTTATTTCCAATGGAGAATATTGGCAGACGCGCACACGGCGCGACGCTCTCATGCTTTCCAGGCGCACCTAGTTGAAAGAATATGGAAGGCTGCGAGTGCGCCGCGAGTCACGTGACAACAACTGGACAGATCAGCTTCATACTTTGTATGGAATACACACATTTCTACTCCAAACAGAAAAAAAAATACAAAAGGAAAGTACCAAACTATTTTGTAATATAGTTGATCAAAAGTGCCTTTCAGGTTCAGCAGCCTTTGCCTACATTTGTTCTCTTTAAAAGGGAAATACTTAGCTAATATGTCGCTTAGATTTACATTAGACAAATAAAAAAAAATGTATTCCTATTTTTTTATTTTTTTATTGTTCTGTCATTTATTTTTTTGTGTAAAATTATGACTTCTGTTTAAATGGCAAAAAACGTTTTTCACTTATTTTAAGTCCAAAGAGAAATTGACTATTGTTTGTTTTTATTAATATTTTGTGCTGTATTAATTGGTTACTGAGCAGCAATAAATAACACTTTAAAATATAAGGAGTTTTCATGTCATCTATCGATCTATGTCTATCCATCCATCCATTTATCTCTCTATATGTCTGTCTATCCATCCATCAATCAATCAATCAATCAATCAATCAATCAATCAATCAATCAATCAGTCAATCAGTCAGTCAGTCAGTCAGTCAGTCAGTCAGTCAGTCTGTCTGTCTGTCTGTCTGTCTGTCTGTCTATCTGTCTATCTATTTGTCAATCTATCTATAGTATCTATCAAAACTTAAATCTACTTTAAATGCACATCAAACTGTCTGGTATATGGCTTTCCCAAGCCAACTTAAGGTTTGTCTTAACAACTGTTTTATTTGTTAAGTTGTGATTTATAAATGTTTTTGACTTTGACCTCGACAGTCTCATTCTACTGTACATAAATAATTATGTGAGATTTTTCGCACACAGCACTTGCAACACAAGTCTCTGACATCATTTTAAGTTTTGTGTCTATATTGTGTACAAATTTAGTTGAATGACTGTCAGAAACATTAAAATGCTAATTTGCCACATTATTATTCAAATTGCCTTCAGCCTAATCACAGTTATAAGTTTATAAGGATATATCTCTAAAGCTTAATTTGAGTCTTTTTCCTGCCTCATTCTCTTTTCGATGTCTCCGTTTTGGTCAGAGCGAACAAATTCAGCCATTGGCCTCAAAGTGGTAATTTCACCAGTCGGGTCTTATTCTGGGTCACATCGCCATTAAGATAAGGGTGTTATTTACCCAACGTAATCACCCATCACTACACAAAGCGTAACCTCAGAGAGCAGGAATGACACAAACATGGGTCTCCACACACACACACAGATGTCCATTTGAAGATGGTTAAAAAATTAAAGTGATGTTGCTATGGCACAAGTCTTTGATTCTGATTGGCCGGAAGGAGAACCTCAGGCTTGATCCTGGCCTTCAGGTCTTTAACGCTTCTGCCTTTGGCTACACGAGAGAAACAAATACATCCACAAACAGAAATAGAAATGGCTAAAACGACAATGTTTTATCTTTTAAAATAGCAAAAAAAATAGCAAAAATATTATCTTACAAACAAAAACAGAATAGAATAGAATTTTAAATTTGTTTTATTTGGCTGGAATAAAAGCTATTTTTTAAATTTTTTTTATTTTGAGGTCTGGGGCGTCACGGTGGCGCAGTGGGTAGCACGATCGCCTCACAGCAAGAAGGTCACTTTTTCGAACCTTGGCTGGGTCAGTTGGCATTTCTGTGTGGAGTTTGCATGTTCTTTCCATGTTCGCGTGGGTTTCCTCCGGGTGCTCCGATTTCCCCCACAAGTCCAAAGACATGCGCTATAGGTGAATTGGATAAACTAAATTGGCTAAAGTGGTATAGGTGAATTGGGTAAGCTAAATTGTCCTTAGTGTATGTGTGTGAATGAGTGTGTTTGGATGTTTCCCAGTGATGGGTTGCAGCTGGAAGGGCATCCGCTGCGTAAAAGATATGCTGGATAAATTGGCGGTTCATTCCGCTGTGGCGACCCCAGATTAATGGAGGGACTAAGCCGAAAAGAAAATTAATGAATGAATGAATTTTGAGGTCAATTTTATTAATAAATGAATTAATTACATAATTTATATTAATATTTAATAATAATAATAATAATAATAATAATAATAATATTTAGATAATGGTCCAAAAATAATACATCCAAAGTAATATGTTAGAGAAAAATATTAAACAAAAATTTAATAAAGAGGAAAAATCTAAAGAAGCATAAAAAAAAATCTAGTTGAAGTTTTGAATTGTTTTGTTTTTTTACCACAAATTAATTTGAATTTAAATAGTATCTTACTATTCATAATGGTGTTCAGTTTAATTAATATGATCTTTTAAAATATCATGTTACATTTCCCACATTTTATATATTTTTTTATAATAAAAAAGATAGATTATTAAAAAGTTAAAAAACCTGCCTGTAAAATCTGAATTTGGTTTAAATGCTGTATAATCACGAGATGGATTAATTTGACTACTTCCTGTCAGTATACTCAGTTTAACATCTTTCATAAATCGCACGTAATCTGTGCATTTACAGTATTTGACATCAACGGATATCCAATTACAGCTCTTGTTAACCCTCCCGTCTTCATGCGTGGCACAATCCTATGAAACACACACAGGATTAAACTGCCAGACTTTCCAGATGACAGCTTGTCATCTCACTTTACATGCGAGCAATTGTTTTGGAATAAATCTTGCTCTTTTATCTCAGCTCAGATGAGACACCTGATGCTATTTCGAGCGAGGAATGTAGTGACAGTCAAAGTCGTACATATTCAACAAGTGCCCCTCTGGAGGACCAACTAACCCTCGGGCCTCTCACATGCAGCTCAGAAAAAGAGGAACAGGTAAACCTGGAAATAATAATAAAAAAATATATATATATAAAAAAAAAACAGTGTCTCTGAGCTGTACTTTCGGCATCAGAGGGAGCAAATCCCACACACACTCACTGAAGCTCTTCCGTCTTCCACGGCTGCTGGTTTCTGGAGTGTGTCTGTTTCAGTAAAGCTGTGTCATTTGGATTTACAGGTGGAAAAAAAAAAATAGAAGAGAAACACTCTGTGCTGTCACTCAACTTCATGTGTTTGCGTGTGTGTGTGTGTGTTAAATGCTGTCTAATGGAGCATAAAAACTTCTAGTTTGACATATTTTAGCTCTTTATTTCCTTTTTCTGTTAAAATGTATAATAGCCACTGGATATTTGTTAATATGATAGTTCTCATCAGTTGTCAGTGATGTTTGTTTTTATAAGCCAAACAGTGCTGTCAAAATTGCTGAAATGTATAAATAAATAAGAGAATGAACGTGCAAAATTCCTAATTCCTAATTCCTAAAAACAAGTAGTTTGAACAAGCTGCAAAAGTAAGTTTTGAGTCCATTTGAATAATTTCCAGCAATGACTATATGATTTTGAGATCCATCATTTCACACAACACACTATTATAAAGAGATTAAAACGCTCAGAAGGAAACATAATGCATTAATTGCCAGGAGGTGAACACTTTATTAATTTGAATTTAAATCGTATATAATTTGCCTTCCGGGAAACATCCAAGTATCTTCTGTTGCTTCCAAAGGGAACTACTATGAGAAAAAAAGAAGATATTTCAACAACATTAGGCTGCTTTCATCCTGTTTAAAAGTTTTCACTCCTAGCTCTTAATAGTTTTTTTTTTTCATTTTCAGTTTAAATTGAGATATTTTTTGTCTGTATATTTTCACGTGTGTACATATTTAACATGTACAGTATATTACATATACAATTCTATTACAATATCAGTGAAATTTTGTCATTTGAATTAAATTGTACAAAAAGTACAAAGCTAAAACAATAAATGTTTCATTCATTTATTCATTTTCCTTCGGCTTAGTCCCTGATTTATTAGGGGTCACCACAGTGGAATGAACCGCCAACTACAAATGTTTCATTAATTCATTAATTCATTCATTTTCCTTCGGCATAGTACCTTATTTATCAGGGCTCACCACAGCGAAATGAACCGCCAACTATTCCGGCAGATGTTTTACACAGCGGATGCCCTTCCAGCCGCAATGCAGTACAGGGAAACACCCATTCACTCTCACATTCACACACACACACACTCATACACTACGGCCAGTTTAGTTAATCTTTGGACTGTGGGGGAAACTGGAGCATCCGGAGGAAACCCACGCCAATACGGGGAGAAATTCCACACAGAAATACCAACTGGCCCAGTTGGGACTCGAACTAGCGACCTTCTTGCTGTGAGGGGACAGTGCTAACCACTGAGCCACCGTGCTGCCCACAAATGTTTCAAATATAAAATATAAAATAAAAAAAGTTTTATCATATGATATAACATACTGTATCCCAGTTGGCTGGGCTGTTTGGACAAATAGGCAATCATCCAGGACACCATAGCAACTACCTACAATTTCAATGGCCTAGCAACTTAGAACATCATGACAATGGGAAAAAAAAAAAACTACAAAAGCAACAACTCAGAACACCTTAGCAACAGGCAACCACCCACATCACCATATTCATGACTCACACTTTCATTAGAAAATATATCCAGATCTAGTTCCTAAATGCATTCTGTAATTACCACAAAATGCATCCAGACTTGAACATACATTATTTGGGTGAATTTTAGCACACCCAGAGAATTCTTAAAAGGCTATTAGTTAAATACACACACACACACATAAAAAAAATTCAGACAACATCAGGAGAGGCTCTTGAGATGAAGGTAATTCATAACGAGGTAGAGAGAGAGAGTTAAAGCTCATAAAATAAGTCTAATTGCAAATGCAGAAGGTAATTATCTCAGTAAATTAGCTCACTGCCTTACAGTGGAATAATTTAAGAAGAGCATTAAGAAGTGTTCAGGATGGGGATTCGGCTGTAAAGGCTCTGGAGATACAGCGACCGCTTCCGCTTTCCTGGCTTTATTTATAGAATGAGGAAAATACATAATCATCATTATATCTCTATTTGAAGAGAGAGAGAAAAAAAACACAGTTTTTGGAGGTTGTGGGTTAGTGTGTGTGTGTGTGTGTGTGTGTGTGTGTGTGTGTGTGTGTGTGTGTGTGTGTGTGTGTGTGTGTGTGTGACTAGAAACTGATTTTTCAGTTAAAAAGATTAGATCTTATATTAATAATATGTAATAATAATAAATCACATATTTTGATTAAAGTAATTCATATTAAAATCAAAGCATGAGCATATTAATGACAAATCCAGAAAACAATATTAACTTTAATAATAATATAAACTGAAGAGGTCTCAAAAAATAAGTTAATAATAAAATGTATTATTATTATTATTATTATTATTACTCCTATATTAGGAGGGCTCTAAAATCCGCCAGGACTGAGCACCTCCGCAAACTGATAGAAAATAATCATAACAATCCTAGATTTTTATTCAACACCATTGCTAAATTAACAAATAATGGGTCATCTTGGGAACAAAATGTCCCACCGGAAATTAGTAGTGATGACTTCATAAATTTCTTCAGCGATAAAATAGAAGGTTTCAGACAGAAAATAGAAGATGTTAAACTTTCGGCACCGCCTTATACTTCAGATCCATTAAACATTCCACTGAACTAAAATAATCTACAGTGCTTCAAAATCATAGAACAGGAAAAGCTAGATAAACTTATAAATGCTTCTAAACCAGCTACATGTATGTTAGACCCAATTCCAACTAAATTACTGAAAGAATTGCTACCTGTAATAGGAGAACCTCTTCTTAACCTCATCAACTCTTCTCTATCTTTAGGCTATGTTCTAAATCCTTTCAAGCTAGCTGTTATTAAGCCTATTATTAAGAAACCACAACTGGACCCCAGCAACTTAGCTAATTATAGGCCTATTTCAAATCTTCCATTTATGTCTAAAATACTAGAAAAAGTTGTTTCTGCCCAATTATGCTCCTTTCTGCAGATGAACAATGTTTTTGAAGTGTTTCAGTCAGGTTTCAGGCCTCATCACAGTACAGAAACCGCATTAGTGAAAATAACCAACGATTTACTCTTAGCTGCTGACCAAGGGTGCATCTCGTTATTAGTTTTACTTGATCTCAGTGCTGCATTTGACACCATCGACCACAATATCCTCATAGATCGCTTAAATTCTACAGGTGTCCGGGGACAGGCTCTACAATGGTTTAAGTCATACTTAACTGACCGTTACCAGTTTGTAAATATAAATGGACAGCTTTCTCAGGTCAGGCCAGTACAGTATGGGGTGCCTCAAGGATCAGTTTTAGGCCCTTTGCTGTTTACAATATACATGCTACCCCTGGGAGACATTATAAGAAGACACGGGATCAGCTTTCACTGCTATGCAGATGATACTCAATTATATATTTCAACAAAACCTGATGAGACGTCTGAACTGTCTAAGCTAACTGAATGTATTAAAGATGTTAAAGACTGGATGACCGACAATTTCCTTCTCTTAAATTCAGACAAAACAGAATTATTACTTATTGGGCCTAAATCCTGTACACAGCAGATCTCACAACTCGACCTGCAATTAGAGGGACACAAAGTTAGCTTTAGCTCTACTGTAAAAGATCTGGGTGTTATACTAAACAGCAATTTAACCTTTGAAAATCATATCTCCCATGTCACAAAAACAGCCTTCTTTCATCTGAGAAATATCGCTAAGTTACGAAGTATGCTATCCATCTCAGATGCAGAAAAACTAGTTCATGCTTTCATGACTTCTAGGCTGGATTACTGTAATGCTCTGTTCGCTGGTTGCCCAGCATCCTCTATTAATAAACTTCAGCTAGTACAAAATGCAGCTGCCAGAGTTCTTACCAGGTCTAGAAAATATGATCATATCACCCCAATTTTATCTTCCTTACACTGGCTGCCTGTTAAGTTCCGTATTGATGATAAAATATTGCTTCTTACCTATAAAGCTTTAAATAATTTAGCACCTGTTTATTTAACCAACCTTCTGTCTCGCTACAATCCAACCCGCTCTTTAAGATCTCAAAACTCAGGGCTGCTGGTAGTACCTAGAATAGCAAAGTCGAGTAAAGGTGGTCGAGCCTTCTCATTTATGGCTCCTACACTCTGGAATAGCCTTCCTGATAATGTTCGAGGCTCAGACACACTCTCTCTGTTTAAAACTAGATTAAAGACCTATCTTTTTAGTAAAGCATACACACAATGCATTGCATAACAGTATGATGCATGAATGTGCTCCACGCAGGTTTTTGCATCTCGTTTATATACACTATGAACAGCAGCTACGCTAATTATTCTCTTTATTCTCTATTTCCACCTGGGGATACTCATCCCGAGGCCCCCAGAGACTATGCAGTGCCACTAATGCAATCCAAGACCTGTGAAGAGATGACCCCAAGGTTTCCATAATCCCAGACCGGGCCGTATCCTGAGGAGCTGCTGTGGTGGTCATGGAGGAGTGGAGAGAAAAAGACTGATTCCTGTGAGACCCCAGTGAAAGACGAGTCTTCTCTGACGTCCTGCGTTCACCAGCCTCCGGCGCCTAAACTGCAGCTCTGCACAAGACGTTTGGCCATAGGAGAAATGGTCGTGCCCAACTGAGCCTGGTTTCTCTCGAGGTTTTTTTTCCTTCACTTTCGCAAATTGGTGAAGTTCGTTCCTCGCCGCTGTCGCCACTGGCTTGCATGGTTCGGGACCTGTAGAGCTGCGCATCGATGGATTTGCTCTTCAGTGTTTGGACTCTCAGCAGTGAAAATTAAACCACACTGAACTGAACTGAACTTAAACTCTAAAAACTGAACGGACACCATTCCAATTCACTATAATCTTCTATGTGAAGCTGCTTTGACACAATCTACATTGTAAAAGCGCTATAGAAATAAAGATGAACTGAATTAAATTGAATAAATAAAAAATATATTTTTTATATTATTTTTTGTTTACATAATATATTAATGTCACACTATTAATATAAGCCTGAGGGTGCATTAATCCACAGCAGAAAAAAATAATATACAATAATAATAATAATAATATAAAACACTTAATTTTAATAAAGAGAAATAATTTTATACCCATTTTTTTTCTGCTGTGAATTAATGCACCACCAGGCTTATATTAATATTATAATATTAAACAATATATAGAATAATAAAAAACAAACAAACAAACAAACAAATAAATAAATAAATAGATAAAAATATGCCGTTTAATTGGCAAAACCAAATTCAGCCAACATTGTGGTTTCAAGAAATGTATATTGGACATGACTACGTAATCAAAATCTGCTAATTTTAATGTAAATATCACAGAATCAATGTGCATGAAAACACAAGCACTGAAAATACTCCCAGCAGGCTGTGCATTACCAAAAATAATCAATGTTATGTTTGACTACATCAGAGCTACAAAGACAGCTATAAAAAAAAACACACACAAACTAGTGAAAACCATTGGAGACAACAAATGAGTTTAAAGGGTATTTATGCACCATTTAGTATGTATAATTAGTGAACAGTTTGATTGAACACAAAGCATACTATGCACTCATGGGGTAAACGGTTTGAGCAGAAACATACAGCAGTGAGGGGGAAATGATGAAGTGATGAGCGAATGACAGGGAACAACAGAATGATTAGGAAGCTGAGAGCGTAACTTGCGGTCTTGATTGCTGGAAGATGATGGAGTGATGAGATGAAAGAGAAAGAGTAATGCTCTGTTCCAAAACCAAGTCAGCTGTTTACAGCAACATTTTACACAGGTTCTTCCAAAAGTTAGGCATCTTGTTTATACTGCCTTCTAAGTCTAGAAACGTTGATCTGGCCAAAGGCTTAGTTTTAAGACAACAAGCTGATTCTAATATTATATAGGCATGGGACAAGAACTGGTTTCAAAGTTTACCGCGGTTTGGAAAAGCCAAGGCTTAAAACTGCTAAAATTTTCTTTTATTCATTCATTCATTCATTCATTTTCTTTTCGGCTTAGTCCCTTTATTAATCTGGGGTCGCCACAGCAGGATGAACCGCTAACTTATCCAGCATATGTTTTACGCAGCGGATGCCCTTCCAGCTGCAACCCATCACTGGGAAACATTCATACACACTCATACACTACGGACAATTTTAGCTTACCCAATTCACCTATACCGCATGTCTTTGGACTTGTGGGGGAAACCGGAGCACCCGGAGGAAACCCACGCGAACACGGGGAGAACATGCAAACTCCACACAGAAATGCCAACTGACCCAGCCGAGGCTCGAACCAGCGACCTTCTTGTTGTGAGGCGAACGTGCCACCCACTGCGCCACCAAATTTTCTTTTATATGGTTCCTAAAAGTATATGTAAGGTTTTTTTTTATGACTATTTTATTTAGTTTTTTAGGGCAACAGTATCTCCAGCAGAAAATGACCCTCCACATCAAAAGCTACTGGTCAGCCCACAATTCAGGACACATCTGTAAAACAAATCTCTTATAAACCAACATCCAAGCAAGCTATAGGCCTGAACAGTGGCTTTACACTATATTCAAAGAAAAAAAGATATCCAAAGAGGCCTTTTCAAGTTTCTTTTAAAAAAATCAGTGTTTTTGAAACTAATAAAGTCAATGATTCATTTGAATTATTTAGCCTGACATGTTTACTGTTCCAAAGTACTTTAAATGTTTCTTAAAATAAAATATATTGTGTTCAATGGGGGAAAAGTTGCTGTTTTTTACCCAGACAATTAGAAAATAACTTATTTTACAGCAGTAATCACAATATCGTGATACCGTGATATTTTTATCCAAGGTTATCATACCGTCAGAATCTTACACCGGCCCATGCCTACAATGTACTAAGCTCAACAAAATCCAAGATACTGGACATCAATGTATGTCAATGTAAGATACATGATATTAATGTAAATAAACAATTCAATGTAAGTAAATAAGTAAATAAATAAATAATTATACTGTATATATTTCATTAAATATATTTAAGAATAGTGATTGTTCATTCATTTTCTTTCAACCTAGTCCCTTATTTATCAGGGGTCACCACAGCGGAATGAATCGCCAACTATTCCGTCATATGTTTTACGCAGTGGATGCCCTTCCAGCCGCAACCCAGTACTGGGAAAAGAATAGTGATTATGAATAACCAATTAACTGAAGAACAAAAAATAAAGGTTTAAAATATATAAAGCAATAAATGAACAAGTGTAATAATAAAATAAAACAATAAAAAAACTAACAATTATGTCTGTCAAATGTTAGAACAATAACGCTTTTATTTTGACAGAAAACAACCGGGAGCTCTTAAATCTTGCATTCTCAAATGAATGTTTTAAAGCATAATATTGTGTGGAGGAAAATTGAGATGAAATACTAAAAACACTTGGTCCTGATCATGAGTACTTGTGCATAAAAGAATGAAGTGATGTGATATACATTGCTATTTTATAATAATGATATAAAACATTTGAATGGGAAAACATCCATAAATCTTAGATTCCAAGCCCCAATTTGCTCTAAAAGTAGGCACTCTCTTTTGAGTGTGTAACAGAAGAGCAGCTTTGGGACATGCTACATATCACAGCATAAAACTGCATCTTCAATGTACAGCCTGTCACATAGTTATGTGCGTCCTGTCACTGTAAACTGGCCCATCAATCATTCTGTCACGGTTACCATCCTCCACATTTTATTTCATTTAATTACTACCATACTGTAGAGAAAAGAAGTACCACATCGATCTGCCAGTCATGGGTATTTCATGCAGAGAATCTCTGAATATTTTTGCATAATGAATTTTGTGGTCCTAAAAGAACAAAGGGTACAGTAAATAATTTGGATTTTTGGGTGAACTATATTTAAAATGGACCTGGAAACTCTTGAAATACATAAAATCAGAACTCCATAACTATGATTTTGAATGAATGACTTGTGTCTGTAATTTGTTGAAATTTTGGGAGCGTCTGGAATCGCAAACTTCCCTATTACAGTATATATTATGTGAAAAACAGTATATGAGCCAAGTAGAATGTCCACAATTGTAGTTTTTGAAAACCAATAGGCGAGAGTACCCGGATGACCTACTACTTCTGGCGAGATTTGAAGTGCAGGTCCAGTGTAATATCCCATGATGCCATGCAAGAGTATTTTTTTATGTGTGTTTTTAGTGTTTTAACTAATGTTTGTTGGTCATGTAATAATGACAACATGGCAGATGTAGTGTGTTCAAATCCCATTCATACTACTCACATTCATACTACATGTATTGTATATAGTACTATACATTACGGCCAATTTAGTTTATTCAATTCACCTTTAGCGCGTGTCTTTGGACTGTGTGGGAAACCGGAGCACCTGGAGGAAACCCACACCAACACGAGGAGAACATGCAAACTCCACAGAAATGCCAACTGACCCAACCGGGACTCGAACCAGCGACCTTTTTGCTGTGAAGCAACAGTGCTAACTACTAAGCCACCATGTCGCCCAGCTTCACTAGTCATCAACTCTAAAATAAAAATAAAAATCAATGACAAAACTCACACTTTGGTTTGATGTGTAATGTTTGAGAGTGTTTTTCTGTTGTCTCTGCAGCCGCTGTCTCTTTCCTAAAGAACAAATGGTGCAATAAAGATGATCATTTAGATTTTTGGGTGAACTATATTTAAAATGGACCTGAAAACCCATGAAATGCACAAGATCAGACCTCCATATCATAAATCTCTCATAACTACTCTTGAATGATATTCTGTATATTGTTGAAGTCAGGTTTCGGGTCCGTCTGAAATTGCTTACTTCCCTACTATATATTATGTGGAAAAACAGAATGTGAGCCGAGTAGTAGGTCTGAATTCTTAGTATTTGAGAACAGTAGGCGAAAGTACCTGGTTTACCTGCTACTTCTGGCAAGATTTCAAGTGTGTATGCAATGTACTGTACACTTTATTATCCCATGATGCCATGCAAGACAATTCATGAATGGGAGTGAAGTGACACATACTGTAAGTCATGTGATAATGACAACATTGCAGATGAAGTGTGAAGTAACTACTCTTGAATGATTTAAAATGAATGACTTCAGTCTGTATTTTGTTGATACCAGATTTTGCGTAATGCTTAGTTAGCTTAGCAACATGCTAACACCAACAGACATTTTAAATCCACAAATTTGATTTAGTCACTAGTAAAACCTCAACTCCAAAATAAAACAAATAAAGAAAGAAATAAAAACATGATAAAACTCGCACTTCAGTTTAATGTGTCTTTGAGAGTCTGTTTTTTCTCTTGTCTTCTCAGCCGCGATCTCCGTATGTGAGCGCATTACATACACTGTTTGTCCTGCTGTGTAGAATGTTCTAGAAAATTGCATGATGAGCTGAAAGAGAAGAGCAGAGTGATGAGGAAGGCAAGTATGTGTGTGCCCATTGCAGGCTGTGTGAATCCTACTGTGTAGAATGTGCTAGAAGCTCAGCCTGCGCACTGCAAGCGCTGTCTCAGTCAGTCTGCTCAATCAGAAACCAGCTGGAGAAAATCAATACAACAGGGGATTGCTCACTCGCTCACACACACTCTCTCTGTCTCACTCACACACACACACACAAACACTGAACTGTGACAGGCCCTCACCTCACACACTAATGACAGCAGAGAAAATGGCTGCTGCTTCATGACATGTCTGAGGCCCATTTAGTGCTGTCAGGAGCAGAAATGATTTCTAAAAGCCTTTTAACGCTGCAAAATGCACTCATTATACCGCTAATTCTCATATCAGAAACAGTAATGAATTGCTTTATGATTTGTTAGTCAATGCGGTGGAATGAATGTTTAACTGTGCATATAACTAGCGCTCCCACAAGGAAAGAAAAACAAGGTACTACAAAGCTGATAGGCTGAAAAGGGACAGCGGGAGGTCAATCGTATATAAAAGAGTCTCCTGTTCTACTTCACCTGCTTAGAGCGGATCTTCACCAATCCCATGGCAAAGTGGGACCCAGCTGTGCTGTACCCATTCAGTCGATACATTGGCGACAACATTATATAGTGAAGTCAGTTCAACCGTGCAGGGAAGCTCAACATCTTATGATACGACTACTTTAGGCTGTTTCCCACTGAACTCAAACCTATGATTTAGAAGGATGGATAGACACCAGTTCTGAAACATGCAAACTGGACAAAGGCCTTTGTATTAATGTGTTTTTGTGCTAAATGCTACATCCAGAGGCAAAAAAGATTTTGCTCTCAAATCATTTTCTGCTGTCTCTTTTCCAGTTCATAAATTGTGTGAGCTTATTTGAAAAATTACATTGAAAGATCAGAAAAAGCTCATACGTAGATACATTTATACAAATAAATCAGGAAAGTGTTTGAAAGTAGACAAAGATTTGGATTAAAACACCTGATGTAAATGTAATGGCGTCTCCATCTTATACTTGTGATCTGAAACACCAAAATGCATCCATAATCCAGTGGTCAAAGATGTAAAATATTGTATATTTATACAATATTAAACTATTGTAATTGTATTAACAATGAAATTCATTGAGTTCCAGTAAAGTTTTAAAATAATTTGACTAGAAAACTAGAAGTCTTTCAGGTTTGGACTGACATAGGAGTGGGCAATGATTAAACTTTTCTGATGGACTACACCCTCAGCTGTACAAAGTGTATTTTTTATGGATTTTTATTCACACTGAATGTGTTTACATGCACACAAGTGCACTGGGAACTTGTAAAAATCAGCTTACTAAAATAACCCTAAAATTTACATCCAAACCAATAAACCACCAATCAAGTAAACCATGTTTATATGACTTTAATAATAAATCATTAAAATTAATTAGTTAATTTCCCTGTTCATCATCAAATCAAAATATAATCATTTGCATTTTTAATCCCAAAAAATATAATTAGGGCAATTTCCCATTTAATAAATCATTAAAATCAAATAAAAGTACATGCATTACAACATGTAAATTGGACTCATATGTGATCCTCTCAAGATTTTGAAGCGTTTTGATTGTACCACTTCTACTTCTGCAGCATGAGGTGAGTACACATTTTTTTATAGTTCTTTATGTCAAGAAAGCATTTTGTATTACCCTTAATGCAAAAACTTTGCTCTGTCTGGGTGCACCTAAATCTGTAATAAGGACATGTTCATGCTACATATACAAATGCACAATTACAATATTTATGTATTTACATGCACATGATGTCAGCAACAGTGACAATATTCATTTGCACATCAATGAACCAACAGAAAGCAAGATAATACGTTTAAATGTTGGCTGAAATCAACATCGGGCAAAAATCTAGCTGTGAAGATCAGTGTACGAATGCTTCAGCTGTTTATTCTTAACCTTACTCTGGCATAAGATAACACATTTAAATGACCTCATGCATTGTTGGTTCTTTAAGCATAATCAGGTTAAAAATATGTATGTAAACACATTCACTGATAGTAAAGATATAGTATGACAGAATAAAGATGGAATGCTTAGTTTTTTTTTAACCAGTTCGTTTCAAGGTTTGACCAGTTAGCTTTAGCACTTTTCCCATGCTGGAACTCTATTTTGTATAAAATCACTAGTAAATCTTTGCACACAAACATTTAACTTGTAAAGCTGTGTTCACACCAGATGTGGCATGCGCTATTTGAGCGTAAATAGACGCGTGAACATTTTGAGTTTACTCACTTCATTTGCATGTCAAATTCGCTTTATTCGCGCATCAAATTCACTTTACAATAGACACGGATTTGCGTCATGGATGGACCTTCTGTCTGCCCAGTGACTCGAGTTTCGTTGCTAAATGGCTAACATGGATTTTATTGAGAGAGTAGCTATGTTTATGTGCTTTAGGAAGGCTGAAAAACAGCGTATATTCGTTTGGAGCTGTGTCTGAGTCCACTAGATCCTTTCAGAGGTGCACCCAAACTCTGTGAGTTCTCCAGAATCTATACCTGGATGATAGGAGGCTTTCAGCGGTGCTTCCGACTGAGCCGAGCACAGTTTGATGAGCCGTTGTCCGGTGTCGGCAGAAGGATTTCCACTTGGGACACCAAAAACAGGCGCTACGTCATAATCACACCCCTACTAGAGCAAGCTCCTGATTGGTTAACACGGCGAGAATGTCCGCTGAAGGTCAGATTTTCCAACTCGAGCGAATTGTGCGATTTGCGCGTCAAACGCTCAATTCGCAACGCTTCATTCGTGCGAATCGCGCCACAGGATGTCTATTCACGTCTTTGTATTGACTTAACATGTTAATCACTCACGCTTGATGTTACATCCACGTCTGATGTAAACGCACCCTTAGAGTCTCATTATATTATGAAATGAGTCCTGCTTTATTTATCAAAATAAAACTAGAATTACAATATAGGATAGTGCAATTATAAAATCATGACTACTAGAGTTTAATTTAAGGTAAATGTATGTGCTGAATGTTTCAGAGTGAAGCATATCACAATGTTCTAAATGAAAAAGTAAAAAAAAAAAACACATTGACAGTAAATGCTCTTCCACAAGAGCATCTACATCTGCTACGGGTTTGGATTGCTGGCTGTTTGGGTTGCATGTAACATTTGGGAACACAACATGCACCAGCCATCTTCCCAAACTTGTAAACCGTCTGTCATCAACAAGAGAAAAAGTTTATGGCCTCTCTGTTGTTGACTGCCAAAAGAAAAGCTTGGTTGTTCTACATGTGAAAATGAGGGAATTAATGGTGTGTTCACACTTGGCAGATCTGTCTGATTAAAACAATGGTGCAATTGCTCTGTTAATGCGGTTTATTTGAATACGTGTGAAAGTTGCCACCAGAACCTTGGTGTGCAAGCAGGCCGAGAGCAGTGAAAAAATGGTTCTTGGACCACTTTCAAATGAACTCTCAAATATTTGACTTATCATAGACATAAAAAAACCATCTAAAGATCCAAAAAAGGACATAATGCCTCAAAATGAAGACATAAAAATGACAGAACACTCAAGTACACCTGTTTTTTAATGTTTTTTTCTTGTCATGAGAGCTGCATTGCCCATTACAGTTCAATACATCTCATGTATTGGAAACGTGTCTCCTTGCAGCAGATCTTCATTTGTATGAGCAGCAGAGAAAATCCTGGTTTGTTTGGACTCCTTTAAACATTTTGTGTGCTCTTCACAAGTTCTCAACTGATAAAAAAATACCACCACATGTATACACGTACAATGAGCATGCTCAGCTCTTAACAGCATAAAATGAAGATGTGTTTTTACTTTTTACCTGTCCGCAAAGGGAATTTTAATATAGACTGATCAGGTGATTGCCTCAAAATAAATAAATGCTGAAACTGGATCTTGCACTTGTGCCAATGAGCAACATGGCAACATTTCCTCTCCCTATACAGTATAAGTGGTCACAGCACCACTCAAGATTGAAAATGTGAATTGGGAACTATACACTAACACTGAAGCACTAGCCTCTTAGAATGAGGGTCCGGGTGGCGGGTCTGTAAAGTGGCTGAGGATTTGAGGATGTCTGCCAAATTGCACTCTTCAATCTTTCAAAGACTTCACCTGCTGCTTTGTGTCTTCAAAGCTTGCCTAGAATGCAACCAGAGCATCTTGAAACAGCCTGGCAGGAACGGCAAGAGCGCTGCGAGAGGTATTGTGGGCCCTGCTGTCTCCATACTGCTCTTCATGACCTTCACAAGACCAAGCATATACAGAAACATAGCCATGACAGTTTAAAGTTCTCGAAACACTAGAGCTTTGCCACCAAGAACAAGTTGCGGTTTATACAACGTAATGCTCTATTTAGAATGGAAAATTTGGTTGAAATTTGGTTAAAATTAAATTTGGTTGTTCATTATCTTGACAATAGCTTTTGGGGGTCTGGGGTCCGTTCTTTGTACATGAATTACTCAGTTAGCATTATTTGATTATGGACCCTTTTCACATTTTCCGGGTTTCTCAGTAGCGGAAGTCATCATAGTCGGGCAAACTTAGAGCCCAGTGAATGGGAGAGTACAATATAATTTTTTTTACAATCCTATTTGCTGTAAAAAAAAAATTAAAGCAAAACTTCACGATGGTGTTATCAAGACTTTCAGAAAAAGTAAAAAAATTGTGTGAGACTGATAACAGTAGCCAGAAGAGGGAACAACGTCAGATTTATTAAAAACTTTCAAGGATTTGAGATGCTGATGACTGTTAAACGCGTCATAACAGTCTTGTGAAATGGGTCCATTGACAACTTGACATGATGCAGGATAGTTTCATTCTTCAAAACTGATCCAGCAGTTGTTGTCATAGCAACAGGTCTTTAAGCTTAAACCTGTTCGGGAGCAGGTTTATTTCATATAAACACGATTAGATTGTGTTATTTCAAGCACGTCCGTACCAACTGCTGATATTTTCTTTCAAGATTGGGTAAAAATCAATCAAAAGTAAATAAAAAATGTAGTCTAAACTCAGAAATAAAGGTATAAAAATTGTTAGAGGGCAGTACACTTTCAAAGGGTTCTAATGGTACACGGTTGTAATTTTAGGGATCCGGCAGCTAGCTCTCTGCAGTTCTCACATGGTTGCCCAATGAACCTAAGCTGGATGGGAGACCCCATGGGAAAACTGGCTTGCTGGAAGAGGTGTTAGAGAGGCCAGCAGTATTGAATGGGAGCTCTGTACTGTTCAGTCAGCATCGTCTTTCGGGCTCTATGTGGTCCTTCAAAAAGAGTAGGGGTATGACCCTGGTATCCTGGTCAAATATAATATATAATAATTGGCTTCATCACTTTATCTCCTCTCCACCAATAAGTTGGTGTGTGGTGTGGCACAAAAATGGCTACTGTCACATCATCCATGTGGATGCTGCAGACTCATGGTGGATGAGGAGATTCCCCCAAACATCTGTAAAGCGCTTTGAGTACCCAGAAAAGCACTATATAAATGTAAGGAATTATTAATATGTACACAGTAGGTACTAACATATACCTTTAAGATACAGTATGGACCTTTTAGGTACAAATGCGTACAGTAGGTTACTAGGTGCAAATCGCTGCATTGATGATCATGATTTTTATGATTGAAAGACCTGTCCTTCCTTATAAACATGTGAACATACAGTAATCTTGGATAAATTCATCCAGATATTTCAATTTGATAGTTGCAAACTTTTTTGAAGAACCAAATTATTTGAATTCTGTTATCACAATTAAAAAATGTGGGATCTGTCAAATCATCTCAGATTTTTAAGCAAGGTATGAAGAAAGAATTCTTGTTTGAAAACAAGCTTGAAAGCGCAAGATGAAAAATATACTGCTATTACACGGTCTTTGTGTAAACTACAAAAATGTGATGTCATGTACATGCTTATAGATACCTATAGGCATGCATGAGAACTTGTCAACTAAACAACAATAGTGGGCCACAGAACCATTCACTGTAAAACCCAATAAGAAAATTAAAGCAATTTGAGGAAACTGGTTGTCTTAAAGTATTCAAAAAATAATACTTACGAGTACTGTGAGCACAGTAAAAACCATTTGAGCACAGTAAAATTCAATAAGGGAACTCAACCATTGTGTGCAGGCATGTGGTGCCTCTTGTCAACTAGTCCGGCATGCAAAACGGACATGAAAATGTCAGGAATGGTTCACTTGTGACTAATTTCCAGAAAGGTATATGACTGTTCAGGTCTCTCTGTTTCAGATCAGTGTGCGGCCTTGACCTTCATTATTTTCTATTTTGTTTATACTGTGGACTATGTTGGAAATAAACTACAAACAACATTCTCTAAATCTCCTCATTTACTTGTATTAGTCACTTTCCACACTGATGGACCAACTAGAAAAGGGTTGTACGGCTCTCAAGGTGAGAATGATCATCAATTACATACTGGACAGACATTATAACAAAAAAGTGACTCACAAAAATCACATCAATATACACATATATTTATTTTTTTAGACATTATTTTATACTAAAACCTCTAGCCTTCGCTCATTCTGTTAACAAAAGCTTTGAGTAAACATATCTACTCTCGTTTTTTCAGGGTTTATTTCAGTAACCACCCATTTCCCATTATTTAACAAAAATTAAAACGTATATATACTGTGCATGCTGCTTACATATTATTATTGCACTGAATAAAGGGTCATCAGACAAAAACATATATATATATATATATTTAATTTAATTTTATTTTGTATTTATTTATTTACACTGTAAACATGGCATAATAAAGGCTGAACGGAAATTTATGAATTTATTTACAGTGTAGCAAAGGAGATATATATAGGTAAAATACAATATTTCAAAGAAATCAGGATATATATTATATGATTATTACTTAAAAAGAGATGTTTCTGTTCGCTTTCTATCAACCATGCTAATAGCTGTCCCTCAAAAGAGGAAGACAATTATTATTAGGCATATATCTTGATCTAAATCTGCAGCTAAATGCACGTTTGGCATTGTAAAGTGGCGACGCAGGTGCCTGGACTGCAGCGTTGCTTTACAATTCCAGCAAAGCATGCCAAATCACACTAGTCCACTGCATTTCCTACAGCCTAGCATTTAGAACCAGCCCTCAAAATAAAGAACTGCTCTATGCAAATGGTGTACAACTCCAAATTTTGGTTGTGCACAGGGCTTCACCTGTTTTGCATAATTACTTCAGTGAATAAAGTGCTAGAACAACAAACACACAACACTCTTCGTATCCGTGATTCATTCTTAGTGAAATCCTGTACTTAATGAACAGAAAGTCGTTGACATTTTACATCAGCTGTTACAACTGAAAACCCATAGTTAGGTAACCGAGACTGTAGGCGCCAGATGTTAACCATTAAGAAGAAAAAGGAGTAGCTTATTAGCGGGAGTAATTGATTAAAAGAAGGTTGTGCTGGGTGGCGCTGGCAGGGATCACAAACAGGTGTGTTTGTATGTGAATGTGACAAAGAAGGAAAGATGAGTGTTGTTCTGCATGTGTGGGCATATCCTCCCTTCAGAGTGGCAATAGATTGCACCTGTTGTTCGACACAGCTGGATATACTGATCCCACAGCGCACCCTGGCGGCAGGTGGAGGAACTGCACCAAATCAGCACCAAGATTATAATGTGGAAATGCATATTCATGCTGTCAGGCCGTTTCTCAAAGAAACTCTGTTTTTTATACTCATACAAAGTACACTGTAGATTATTGAAGATTGCTTCTCACTGAAGATTATTT
>CAIGQV010019069.1:626836-648270 GCA_903798115.1 Danio jaintianensis | reverse complement strand
GACTGCTCACATTAGAAAACTAAAGTTCCATCCACTGAGGGGAAATATAAACAGGAACATTTACCACAAAAGCTATTGTGTGACAGGGTGTACAACAAACAAAATAAAAAATCCAGAATTAAGTTTTTACAAGCTTCCAAATTGTAAAAAACAGCCTTTAAAATCAGAAAGACAGAAGTGGATACATAATGTTTCCTGTCACCACTTTTGTTTCCCCTCAGTGGCGGAACCTAAGTTCTTTATTGTAAGATGTTGCACTCTATTTTGTGTCCTTGAACACGCTTTTTGGGGGGTCGACAGGTTATAAAAACTTTTTAGCTTGTCTACTTTACACTTTGCCACATATCAACTTTTTTTATTACATTTTTGGGTTTGTCAAAAATGACAAGGAGGCACCCTCCCACAATACAAGGTCAATGGAGCGCTTTGGATTGTTTTTCCCCGGTGGGCGTGGCCTTCAGATTATGCATTTTGCAAATAGCATTTTGTCTCAGAAACTCTGCGTAGTTTCATCTGTCACTTGGGCTAGTTGTGTGAATTCATTCTCATAAGCCATAAAACTAACCATAAACCTGTGTGTCTTAGAGCTACAAAAAAGATACTTTATTGGGCTGCTTCTTAATGCCAAATGTAAAACCTGGGTCCTGAAGTGAAAATATTAGAAAAATCACTGCCAGTACATGATGGTTTTCCAAAGAACTACAGAATAAGCTGTTCCTTGAGGAACTTACCTCAAGCTTTACACAGTAAAACCCTTTCTGCTGGTAATTGAAGCCTTTATTTTGGAGAGTGAATGAGTAATAGGAACAGACAGTGTTTGTGAAACAGTGAGAATGACTGTCCTTTCAACAGGTTTGAGGAGCATAATCTTATAGAGAACGCGGTACAGACGTGTCCTCCATGCATTACGAATTTATTGTCAATTTCACCCTTTCATGATGCATGGCGTGCAACGACTGATTGCTAATGGTGTAACAACAATTTTAATGCCCTATGAAAAGGACATTTGTCATATAAACACACCACCAAACACCACACTACAACTACTATGCACACACACACACACACAATCATGCTTTGAATCATTTATATCTGTAACATCAGTGTATACATAGTTTCAAAAACAGCGAGTCTGTGAATTGCCTAAATGGGTCTTAAAGTGACAGTTCACCCAAAAATGTTAATTCTTTCATCGTTCACTCACCCTTTAGGGTTTGTTTCAAACCTGTTTGAGTTTCTTCTGTATTTGTTTTCCCTACTATGGAAGTCAATGGTTAAAATTTCTTCAAAATATCTTATTTTTCGTTCAACAGAAGAAAGGAAGATATGGAACCACTTGAGGGAGAGTAAATAGTGAGTAAATGCTCATTTTTGTGTGAATCGATCCCTTTAATAATGTCTATACATTTCCATGTGATTGGCTGAGATATTTGTGTTAATGAGCAACAGGTCACCAGCAAATAAAAATTAAAACAGAAAGCAAATATATAACAATTCTAATAATATTTTACCATATTACAGTTTTACTGTATTTGTGATCAAATAAAATAACACCAAAGGACAGTATATTTGGTTGTTATTTGACTTGTAAACCATCGTGACATATTGTTTACCGTTTTGTCTCTGTTTTGCTAGCCCTCATCTAACATGCAACCCTTCATACCGCAATCTAAATTTCTCATCAGTTCTATCAGCATCCATTCCTCCATTCATCCCTCACTCTGACACACCCATCCGTCTCATCTATCCATCCATCCATCCATTCTTGCATCCGACGCCTTTAACATTCACTGGAGAAATAGAGGGACAGCGAGAGATGGAGAGAGAGAGAGAGTAAATAGAAACACATTATGCTGGCAGTGCGCTTCAACCCGTGTGTAGGTCAGCCTGAGGATATGACTGCATGGTTAGTTCCTTAACATAAACAAAAGGAAAGACAATTTCCTGCCCAACACGTTAGCCGAAGCTACTGTTGTTTTAATTTATCAAGAGCAGGGCTTTGAAATAAAGAAAAAACAAAAACAAAGAGCGACCCAGGGAAGTGTTTTCTTAGCAGTAGCTGAAATTGTAATCAAGTCTGAGGTGGGAGTTCACAGGTGTTTTCTTGCGCTGTCAGAATTACACTGTAGCTGCATCCCAATTTGCAAACTATCTGTCATAAACAGTCTGCGAGATTAGAATTAGCGCTTTCCCAGTCACTGTATAAGAAAACAGTATGCCAAAGGTGCTCGGATGGCACATTATTTCTGGAGTAGAAGTAAATATTGCGCACAACCTCATGCACTACAGAAGAAAAGGAATATTTGGCTGTTCTTAATTAACTTTTTTTTTTTCAATAGTAAAATACTAAGGGCTGTGAACCAAGCCGTCATATCAGTTTTTTTTAAATAACTAAGAGACAATGCCTTGCTAACAGGCATTTTAAAACAATCTAATATGATTCATGGCCTGAGATGAGTTCTCTCAGTATGCCCATGCTGGTTTTTAGCTGGTCAAGTGCCCCAAAACACTACTAAAACTATGCCAACCTAACCATGCTAGGGAACAAGCAAACCATTTTAGGTGGTTAAGACTATTTTTACATGCTTTATTTTTGACCAGATATGTAGTTTTAAATATAAACAACCAACACTTTATTATTCTACACTGTACAAAATAAAATCTGTTAATTAACAGTTTCCGTATTTTGTGATTCACAAGTGTTTTCCATTTATTTATTGTTGTGAATTGCATTATGGGACCTTGATCTCTGCTCTGTCGACTTTTGATATTGAAAATTCAACTCTACAGTTTAACTTGACTTTTATTGACATTTTAGTAGTTTGAAACAATATAATGTATAAAACAATATAGAGAGAAATAAGTCTGATAACAGACAACGTAGTGGACGTTTCTTACAATGTTTTTGTACCATATAAAACACAAACCCAGAAAGATATCACTTTAATCTATTAAAAATGTTAATAAAAGCCTCTTTTTTGAACATTTCAAGGTTAAAAATTGTTGGAAGAAAGGTCAAGGTTCAATAATGCAATTCAAAAGTAAATAAATAAATAAATGGGGGGAAATAAAAAAAATAAAAACATATCCGCTAATTTGCAGATATTTTTTACAATGTAGTCAATACAAGTCATTCATTTATACAAAAAATTATGGACACCTGGCTATTTTATTGTAGGTGCTACAAAAAAAAAAAAAAAAAGTCAATCCGCCATAGCATGAACTCAAAACCCCCTAAAGGTCCTGTGGTACTTGACACTGATATGTTAGACAGGACTCAATGGTAAAGGCACCCAGGATTGTGGTTGACATCTCACTGTGCTTGTGTTGGTAAATTCTCACCACCATTGACTATTGACCACAAGCCTTGTAATTTCAGAAATACTCTCACGCAGTTGCCATGCCTTAATAATTTGCCCTTTGTCAAAGTCACTCAGTTCTTTATTCCAGCCCATTTATCATGCAGCCCGTGTTCATTAATAGTACCGGATGTTTGCTTAGCATGTACCTAGAGCTTAATGTGTTGCATTGTTATGAGATGAGCAACGAGATTCACTTTTTATTTGTGACTGGTCATTATACATCAGCATACACTGTAAAAAAGTGCTGGGTTCCACACAATCGATTTGTGTTAGAACTACATGAAGGAATTAGGTTAACCTATTAGTTTTGACTAATTTAAGTGGATTGAACATAAAACAATTAAGTTGTCCCAAAAACCCTCAAGAATTGTGATGTTTCAGCTCATTTGAAATTAGTAGTTCGAACAAACAACAAACGTCATTTTTTTGAGTGTATGTCTGTATGTAGTTTGTAGCTTTCAAGTCCTTGTCGTTTATATTTATAACCTGGTAAGTTATATATATAATGTCAGGTACAGCGTTTACTGTAAGTCACTTTGGTTGGAGCAAGATTGTATACAAAAAGTATACAAGTATATACAATTTAATATAAATGGCAAAAACCCCCCCCCAAAAAAACACGCATTTAACAAATTCAACTTGAATACATCCATTGCATCTGCAATGTTTCTCATAGACATGCCCCAGACCCTGAAAACTACATAGGGAAATTTTATAACAATTTTCTTCCTTATTCAGTTAACAACATTTTTGCATTAGGGACTTAGTGACTAAGCCGAGTGAGTGAGTGAGCGAGTGAGCGAGTGAGCGAGTGAGCGAGTGAGCGAGTGAGCGAGCCTTCCCGGGCCTTATTTCATTGACTTAAATACAATCTTACTTTGTATCTTGCTTTAAATCTACTTGCTTCTATCGAAATTGCAATGCCACAGTACTGTGCCTCAATTCAAAGTCATAAACTAAACAAGTCATTGTGAATTCGAGACTGAACAGAGCAAAACCATGTTGTCAAAAGCAAGTGAATAACAAGACATGCCTCAACAAAATGAGCCCTGCTCATTTTAATCAACAAAGCAACATTGATAGCACATGATATCACATAACCTATTGCCTCTCACTGACAGTGTTACAAGTTTATTTAAAGAATCATTGTGCTGCTGCTGCTGAGGATGAACCTTAAAGCTGCCATCACTTCACCAGCCTGAACACTGAACAGAACCCAGCGGGTCTGTCACCTTCTGCCTTCCTATTAAAGAAGAGAAAAAGCGCACTCTCTCCTCCTCCTCCTCCTCTCCCTTAAAAAATTCAAATCCCATTTGTGTGAATTTGTATTTAAATTGCTAGCAGCTGTCTGCTGTTTGAAGGTTCACAGAAGGCATATGCTTTATTTTAGTTTATGCGTGAAGTTTCAAGTGCAGAAATAAAGTTTGTTTCTTTTCTCTTTTTTTTTTTTTTACAGCAGAATGTGTAAACGTAAAATTTGACTGTGGGCTCTGTAAGCAGTAGGGGGGCTGTAGACAAAAACACAATTATGAAAAACATTTTTGAGTCCTGAATGGGGGAGTGATTGACATATGAACTGTAGAGCTGAAGAAAAAATAAATAAATAAATAAATGCCCAGAGAAGCGTTGGAGACATTCAGAGAGAGGTGGATTTATGAGTACCCGATGTGCTAGGAAAATTATAAAGCAGCTGTGTGTGAGTTTTTAAAGTCAGAGCTGGTGTGTGTTTCTCTGTCATTTGGTCAATGTTATGAGGTGTGCATGTTTATGAGTATGTGCGCATGTGTGTGTGTGTGTCTCCAGGCGTTTACCCTCAGGCTGTTCCAGACTGTCAGATCTGTGTGATTACCGTCTTCCTAACACAGCACGGCAGCGCTCATTTATTTATCAGCCCATTATGCCTCATCTACAATCCAAACACACACACACACACACACACACACACACACACACACACACACACATTTATTGATGTACATGGGCATCCATTCAAACCTACAAGAAGAGATGGTCAGTCGATGTCAGTCATTTGGCGAAGTCAATTAGTATCTAGATCAGTGGAACTAAGAAAGGTCCTGAAAACTTACAAGGGGTCCCAGAGATGACTTCAAATTATTTAGAATAAACCAAGCATTTAAACTTTCCAACACAATAATAATTTTTTATTTTATTTTAATTCACCAATGTTTTGGTTTCTATTACACATTATGTACATTACGCAATTAATTAAATCTTGGTATTTTATAGACCATTTTGAGGGATGTAAACAAAAACAATGGTCCCAACGTATTTCCTGTTTTACATTTTTAATTTCTATATTTTCCGAGAATCCAAAAATGTCCACACATTGATAAATAATGTTATGATAGCTGTTTTAACATCAAGTTGTGATTGAATTGCCTCTTATTACAGTTATGAAATAGTTTGATAACAAGCAGGAAATGTTCATGGGCCAATGACATCACCACATTGAAATGGTCTATAGCCAATACCCCAGATATTTTAACTTGAAACTAATTTAATTTAATTTAAAATACCTCACAACTGGTAGCGTCTTGCACTTAAAAATAAAGGTTCCAAAAGGTGGTTTCAACAGCATTGGAAAAAAAAGACATTCTAAAAACATTTAGTGAGCTGTTCTTAATTATCTTTGTTTTCATTATAATTAATTATTTTTATTATCAAATAAATAGTTTATGGCATGAAAAGGTTCCATGGAAATGAAAGGCTAAATCTGAATTGTAGTTTTAGACAAAAACTGAAAATATATATGCAAAATAGCCATAATAGTGTTTTAGGTTCCTAAAAAAGCTAACTTTTGAAAACAACACCACTATTGTCTCAAAAAACACTTCTAATGCTGAGTTCAGACAAATGCGACGTCACATAGTATATCTTTTGTTAATAACTACATAATGATAAAGAAGCCTTTAATGGGGTAGAAAATGTATTTGTTTTGCTCACGTGGCTTTTGAAGGGAAATAGCAATTTCTCTCCAATTTCTCTCCTATTGCTCAGATGACACGTTTGACACGCCAAATTTCCAGTTAGTTTTTCCTCCATTTCTTATGTCCAAATAGATAAAAGCCCTTTTCTCAACCAAAGCCATGCTTGTCTATACCTTCATAACTTCTCCCTCAACTTCCCGCTGGCCTGGAGGCTGCTCTCTCATTTGCTGTAGGTAATCGCGATGTTATTTTCTCAGAACACATTTTACACGGCATGATTTTGAATCGCCGACAGGTCCAGATATTTAGCATGCCAAATATCTCACAGGTGTGGTGACTCATCTGTAATTCTCTCAGATCGCATCTTTGATAGTTCACACTGTGTTATTGATACTCATGTGAATGAGCATCGATTTGCCTGTGATTTCTGGCATTTGTCAGCGATTTCTCAAAACCTGTCGGCCAGTCAAAATCGGGGTTTAAATCATGCAGTCTGAACTCGGCATAATTTATACAATATCCAAAAATGGAACACTACTAGACTGTGTTTGTGCTGCTCAAGATACTGAAACAAATACTGACTTGGGATGCTAAATGCATTGGTTTTAGTATAGTTTTTGCAGATCCATGTCATTTGTATGTAAAATATTTCAAAAGCAAACCGAAAAATATGAACAATGTGCTAAGCATGTACTAAGAAGCTACAGGCAAGCACCTACAAAACAAGTAATATGTCTGAAGTATTTTAAATGTTGATGTGTGAACCATCCAACATCCTTTATAAAATCACTTGCACGAATTCGTCTGTTAAACATTTGTGTATAATTAGTTCTTTTGCATATGTCATTCTCACACAGAAACACTTTTCCCATCTGCTTATGCCATTGTGAGGCTTTGGCGTGATTTTTTTTATGTTTAGATACCCTCAAAGTCCTCTGTGGAATATTTACTGCATTTATGATTCCATCTAACTGTCAAAAGCAATGCTTGCATTGAAAGAGAAAAGATGAGAGACTGAGACATGTATACCTCTGGAGCATCTCCACCTGGAGGGTAAAAAATATATATTTCTTCCGTGAGCTTCAGGTTGTACAGACAGGTAGGGTGAAAAATGCAAGCCATCAGTACTGTATTAACCATTAGAACAGACGCGGGAAAGGTCACTAGAGTCCCTCTAGATGTGCTCATACATCTGTGACACTAGGCAATGAATGGGACACGTAATCACAACATAACCATAACACTGAGATTTATCAGCACAAGGAGATTCAACCTGCCCTTTTGCTTGCTTTTCACTCTGACAAAGAGAGAAAGAGGCAGGAGAAATCAAGAAAAACAGTGTGCGTGTTCATCAAAATGAAGAGACATCAAAAAACATTTTTTTCTCTCCTAACGGTTTCAGATTATTAATGACAGTCTAAAACCTTGCTTGAATGTATAATACAACTAAAAGAACACACTATTTTGTTCAAAGCATTTTCATGAAAAATGCATGCCTGTGAAGACATTTATTTTTAATTTTTTCCATGTTGATTCCTGGACATCTCATTGCAGTTTCAAAATTAAATGTTCAGTGAGTGGGAGTAAAAGGCATGTTCAATTTTCTTAAAAACAGATTTAAATTTGACTGCGACAACACTATATGTTCATACATTCGTTCATTTTCCTTTGGCTTAGTTCCTTATTTATCAGGGGTCGCCACAGTGGAATGAACCACCAACTATTTTAGAATATGTTTTACGCAGCTGATGCCCTTCCAGCTGCAAACCAGTACTGGGCAACACCCATACACTCTCACATTCACACACATACTCATACACTGCGGCCAATTTAGTTCATCCAATTCACCTCCAGCGCATGTCTTTGGACTGTGGGGGAAACTGGAGCACCCGGAGGAAACCCACGGCAACACGGCGAGAACATGCAAACTCCACACAGAAAGGCCAACTGGCCCAGCTGGGACTCGAACCAGCGACCTTCTTTCTGTGAGGCGACAGTGCTAACCACTGAGCCACTGTGCCACCAACACTTTCTGGTGTTTTATGCAATAATTGTGGCAGTTCATTTACTGTAGGAATGGCACTAAACATGAATGCTTTATTTCACTTGAAAATACAGTAATAACACCTACAACCGTACCTTAATCCCAACAACTACTGTTATAACTATGCAATGTTTTGTGAAAGTTTGGGAACCTCTTGCAGAATCCTTGGAAACCCTAGAAACCCTTGGTTTAGTCACACTTTCTTTTGATGGTCCGTTTGTTGAATTTAAGTTACATTGCATCTACATGCCAACTAATTCTGATTAGATTATAAGTAGGCTGTTAGGTTGGGGTTAGGGTTGGGGTTAGACTCAGGGTTAGTGTAAGTTGACATACACTTGCAAAGTTTCTTATTGTCAGTTAAATGTCTGTTGAAGGAGCAGTATCAACAGATTATTCTGTATCAACAGAGCAGTCTACTAATACTCAAATGGACCATTAAATTAAAGTCTTACCCTTGGTCCTTAATCTGTGCTCAAGGACCAAATCAGCATATTATAATAATTTCTGAATGATCAAGTGAAACAAAAGACTGCAGTAGTAACTGCTGAAAACTTAACATTGCAATTACAGGACTGTACTGTACCTATAAAACAGAGATATTTAATTGCAATACTATTCCTCAGTATTGGTGTTTTTATACTGTATTACTTATCAAGTAATCTTGGTTAAAAAGAACATCTTAATGATATACTACCAGAAATAACATGCATTTTCATATTTGGAATATTATGGTGATTATACTATATATTAACACTGTAAAAAATGATAACCTGCAATTATTACCATAAGCACATTTCCTTTATTTGGAGAAGTTATTTGAGTATTTTGAATTGACCATGAATAATAAGAAATAACATTCTAGCAATGCAGGTCCCAAAATTCTGAAACAACACTCTAAAGTCACAACTATGAAGATACCAGTAAATATTGTGAGGTGGAAACGTCCATACAAATATAGTTATTTATGAACATTAACTCAACACAACTCAAAAGTTGTGAACAAAGAAAAGACCCAAACCTCACCAAAAACCAGCCTGATCTCACAAGGAAATGCAACTATTTTTCATTTTGTCAGTTTAGTGGCAAATTCGTAAGAATTTCAGTCGAGTTCAGTCGTACAAAAATGTAAGATTTATAAAAGGAGCACCAGACCTCACCCGTAAACCTAACCATCATTGGGGGAACAGGAAATCGTACTATATTGTGCAAATGAGATCATACAAATTCATACTAATTAGTCACTAAATCAAAAAGTTATGAATTGCCATGAGATAGTGTTGCCTAAAACCCAATATATGGGCTCAAGCTCCATGATAAAAAAAAAAGAGCAGTTGTTTTTCTTTGCATCGACCAACATTCTGATAGCCAATTAGATTTATTTCAAACACATCTTTACATTTCCATCCACATCATTCCATTTCATCCACTGCAAATGACGCGTCTGCTCTGAAGAGGATGTGATTCCACTTGCAGATAATTCTATGAACATTCATAAATACTTAATGTGGATGTGACACATTCTATATTAATGTTAGGTGGAGCTAATGCAAGTACTCTTACCATATAAACGTCAATTCAACATGGAGGACCATCCCTGACAGAGTGCTTTCATTTATACAGCTATTCCGTCTCCATATATGCCAGATGATGCTAAACACCAGACCCTCTTGGTAAGAAATGATGCCTTAAAGAAAAAATCTTGTTTTGAGATATTCTGTCTGGCTAATAGCGTGCAAGTTACGACACATGACATATTTTCTCATTACAGGCAAAATGACATCACATTTGCATCATTTATGATGGGAAAGAGAGCGTCAGAAAACAGATGGCAACATGTTGATATGCAATAATGACTATTTAAAATAAGACCTCTCAATTTAGAACTTGCTATTATATATAATGTCAAATGCGCATCTTAAAAATATGGAGATAGCACATCAGGATATAGCAGAGAAATTGTCTGTGCTGTATGTCATTAATGAGACAAAACAATAAAACGTGTTCTCGTCTATGCCATAACAGCTGCAGCCAGCAAATACTGGGAATATAACGACAGTAACAAGATGTTATTTGCATGTCCGAAAATAATGTTCCTTATCATGACTGATTACATCCCGGGTCCATCTGAGCATTGTCATGTGGTCATTAGTCTGATGGTAAACACTGCGAGGGCTCCACAATGCTAGAGCAGAGAATTGTGGGAAAAGATGACAGCTTATTAGGGTGGCCAAACCTTTTCATGTCAGCGCATTCATTTCCAATGGCTCGGACAGGAAGAGAGAGAGCGAAAAACGAGGGAGAAAGACAGATAATAGATGGACAGGTGTCTGGGTGAAGAAGGGGCATGTGTCCGACAGCTGTTGGTCTGTGGGGAAAAAACAGCAGAGGAGGAGCAGCAGAAAAGGAAAGAGAAGAGGAGGAGGAGGAGGAGGAGACTCGGGGCATCCGGGAGGAGGAGAGGAAGCACAGAAAAGGAAGGCTGATTTGCTGCTGGCGTGAGAAATACACATACAAATGAACACAATTAGCATGTCACTAATGCATACACATACAGACACTTAACACAAATTAACATACAAATAAGTGGTCTGTCATGATCGCACAAACACACACATTAACGGCCATTAATGAATGCACAAACAGAACGAGCTGGGCAGTTTTAAGTACTGAAACGAAGAATGTTTTAAGGTCACAAACAGGAATTGAAATACTGGAAAACTTGTAAGCAGAAATAATGTGCATTTCCAGAAACTTTACATAAATATTTAAGGTCACGTTAATTATTATATAAAAAAATGGCTAGATGTATGTGCAAACATTTGTCTGTATATCTTCATTGAACTGTTTAACAATATGTGCAGGTACACCACTACTTACTGCTAAAGTAAAAATATGTTATTTGGTTTATTGTAATATATCTTACCACATACAGCTGAAAATTATAAATGGTTTAACATTATTTTAACAGGTTTCAAAAGTTTCTTCATTTTTTATAAAAATTATTTTGGTTTTGCGGCACGGTGGCTCAGTGATTAGCACTGTCGCCTCACAGCAAGAAGGTCGTTGGTTTGAGTCCCGGCTGGGCCAGTTGGCATTTCTGTGTGGAGTTTGCATGTTCTCGCCGTGTTGGCGTGGGTTTCCTCCGGGTGCTCCGGTTTCCCCCACAGTGCAAAGACATGCTGTATAGGTGAATTGGGTAAACAAAATTAGTCGTAGTGTATGTGTATGGGTGTTTCCCAGTACTGGGTTGCGACTGGAAGGGCATCCACTGCATAAAACATATGCTGGAATAGTTGGCAGTTTATTCCGCTGTGGCAACCGCTGATAAATAAGGGACTAAGCCGAAAGAAAATGAAAGAATGAAAGAATGAATATTTTGGTTTTATACATGTGTACATACAGATGCAATACTGTAGATTAACAAAATTCCAAATATATAAATACATACACTATATTACTACAACTTTTGGGACATCCATCCAATCATTGAATTCTTGTGTTCCAATTACTTGCATGGCCACAGATGTATTAAAACAACCACCAAGGTATACAGACTGGATCTACAAACACTTGTCTGTCGGATGCAGTGGTGTAAAGCAGGCCACCACTGGACTCTACAGCAGTGGAGATGTATTTTCTGGAGTGACTAATCACACTTCTCTGTCTAGCAATTTGTGGGATTGTTGGTTGCCAGGAGAACAGTACTGGCCTGACTGCATAGGGCAAAGATTAAAGTTTGGTGGTTTTGGCTTGGCCCTTCAGTTCCAGTCAAAAGAATTCTTAATGCTTCATCACACCAAGACATTTCAGACAATTTCATTCTCCCAACTTTGTGGGAACAGTTTGGGGGTGGCCCCTTCCTGTTCCAACATGACTGCACATTAACCATTGCACAAAGCAAGGTCCATAAAGCAATTGATAACTTAGTTTGCTGTTGAGGAACCTGACTGTGCAGTCCTGACCTTAATCTGATAGAACACCTTTGGGATGAATTAGAGTGTAGAATGTGAGCCAGGCGCCTGACCTCTCAAATGCGCTTCTAAAATAATACCCACAAACACCCCATAACCTTCTCAAAATAGTTAAAGCTGTTATAGCTGCACAGGGTAGGAAACTCCATAATAAGATTAAGATTGGGATGTTATTAACGTACATGTGCACATTAAAGCAAATGTCTCGAAAATATTTGGCAATAGTGTTAATTTGGGCTCATAAATCATGTTTTTAACTTGGAAGAATTAACACAATTGCAGTCATCTATGGTATTTTGATGATGATAATAATTTATATTTATAATGCAATGCCCGGGGTGGCGAGGTGGCGCGGTGGCGCAGTGGGTAGCAATGTCGCCTCACAGCAAGAAGGTCGCTGCCATTTCTGTGTGGAGTTTACATGTTCTCCCCGTGTTCACGTGGGTTTCCTCCGGGTGCTCCGGTTTCCCCCACAAGCCCAAAGACATGCGCTATAGGTGAATTGAACAAGCTAAATTGGCCGTAGTGTATGTGTGTGAATGAGAGTGTATGGGTGTTTCCCAGTGATGGGTTGCAGCTGGAAGGGCATCCGTTGTGTAAAACATATACTGGATAAGCTGGCGGTTCATTCCGCTGTGGCGACCCCTGATTAAAAGGGACTAAGCAGAAAAGATGAATGAATGAATGAATGAATGAATGCAATGCCCCTCAACAAAATATTTATCACTATATTATACTATATAATGTTGCAATAATAAATCATTACTTTTTATTACTCTTCGCCAAGATATAGATATCAGTATTGAGAAAAAAAAGTAAATGATAAAAATGTTGGAAAAAATCTGATATTATAACCTACAAGCCTAATTTGTCTGTATTTAATATTAAACTCCCAAATCTCAAGGACATCTAATAATTCCAAAATAACTGATGGTAATGCCACAATTATGCATGCAATTGTTTCAAAATCACACAAAATAACACAATTAACTGATAAAAAATAATTGCAGAAGCAAGCTAAATTGTGTCATTAATGTAATACAGTATTTGTCACACAATGAGATGGTCTTCTTGGAAGTGGAGAGTTTTTTATACTTAACATTTCCAATGGCACAACCACCTGTAACCCTGGTACCCAGAAATATCTGAAATAGCTAACCTCTTAAAGTAACTTTTCCTCTTTGCTTTCAATCATATTATTTAAAGCCGAATAACCCAGTAAGTGAATACATTCAAACAGTTCATGTGCTAATATAGAGCCAGGCTAATTGCATCAGCAATGACAGAGAGAACAGTGACTCAGTGAATTATTCATTCCAGTGTATGTTTGGTTTAACACACAAGATGCCATATTTCCTGGTTATATGTGAAGAAGAGTGCGAGCTTGTGAAATAAAGATTAAATTATTTCTAAAGGATCATGTGACACTGAAGACTGGAGAAATGGCTGCTTTGAGTCAAATAAAAAAGATTTTAAACTATATCCACTCAAATATGCCAATAATATGTAAATATATGCATTGATGCAATATGTATAAGACTATGTATATGTAATATGTATAAAAAGAAAGCATGTCTCAAAATGAAAACAATCAAAACTATTACAGTATGTTTAGTTGACAGAAAACATCATGGAATAAAACTGCATTTTAGGAACATAACAGCAATGCTTTACTACTCGAAGCAGAAGACAGACAGACTGAAGGACTATAATCAAAGAAAGACAGAAAGAATGTGTGAAAGAGTGAAGGAGCTCTGGCAAGAGGAGAGGTAATCAGATGAATTCAGCGTGGCTCTGGGCCCTTACTGCTTTCATTCCAGCAGCAGCTGCAGTGGCTTGGGCTGACACCACTCTTGTAAAAGACCGTCCATTCTAAGAGCGTGTGTGTGTGTGAGAGAGAGAGAGAGTACACGTGAATGTGTGTCATTATGTTGGTTTGCTCCTCTGTGCATTCTAAAATGGGGCAACAGTGCCACCAGCAGGCCAAACTCACATAATCATTTATTTTCTTCCTCTTTTTATTCTCATCTAAATAATAGGGTGTTGGTTTTAAGCATAAACGTAAACCACACAAGAACATGCACACACCCTCAAGAAGTAATGAGTTTTAAGACGCATTAAGTTGGATGTTTTAATCTTGTTGTTTTAATGTTTTAAATTTATTTTAAGAAAACTAGTTAAGAAAATAAATATGAAAACCAAATGAGATGCTCAGCAATGAAAAGGATCAAACAAATGCACAACACCAAAGTAAGTTTGCTCAACTCCTTTCATTCATAATGAATAAAACTGCACAAGCGTGTGTAGAACTGTACCATAATTACAAACGCTATCATTACACCAGCAATTCAAGCATCACACGTTCACAAATTACCCAGCTTTATCTCATTCTCAATTCAGGTTATTTTGCATCGTCTCCTATTCTCCATCTTTTACCATCCTTTCCATCATTTTCCCCCTCATGTTGCCCCTTGTCTGTCTGTTCGCCATTCCTCTGTCCTTTTCCTATTGCATTCTCTCTCTCTCTTTCTCACCCTGTCTCTTTCAGTGATGGCATGCTGAGCGGAGCTGTTACAGGCTGAATACTAAAGCGTTGATCCATATCAGCGGTGTTCAGCATCTAGAAGACTTTAGCCAGAAGGGAGAGAGAGAGAATATAATACAGCACAATGGCATTTGCACACACCAACACTCTCAATCACCTCTGCACATATAGCCGGCACATACTTCTACATGAGATTCGCTGCTCAGCCGAGTCATGTTCCTGTGACCTGAGAAAACAGGTGTCTTGTCTTCGGTGGCACTTGCCTCTTATAGCATATTTCACTTCTGAGTGCAAACAGTGTGGTGAAGCCGAACAGAATGGGATGTATCTGCAGCCGTTCAATCTCACCCTGTTGGAAAACGTTCCTGTAACTGGAGAAAACAGGTGTCTTGTCTTTAGGGGTGCCCATTCTGAGAGCGTACGGGGCAAAAAATAGACAGCTGAAAGTGAAATGGGATGTTTTTTTGCTTTCACTGCTGGAGGAGTCAGGTCGTGGGGTTTTAAGGAGGTCAAGATGGTGTTTAAGATATAGGAGTATGTTTTGATAGCCCAAGGTGGTCTAGTACCTTAAACCAGTTGGGCCAAAATTGCTAACTGCTTAAAAAGTAGAGTTTGGAAAAGCCCAAAAGTTTAATGCAATGATTCTCATTCACTAAACATGCATATGAGCACATTTTTTTAAATGTGTGTATGGACGTTTTCATGAATAAATCAGGATTCATCAAAAACGTTCACTCTAAAATGTATACTAAATGTATGGAAAAAAATACAAAGAACAACTTATACCACAGTACTGTTTTATTGCACAAAATACATTTTAAGATTCTCCTATATGAATGTTCTGTGTAATCTCTAATATAAAGTACAACATATTAAAGCATCTTTAGTGTTTTCTATAAATCCAAACCAGAAACTTAAGGTGTATGGCATCATTACAAACAAACAAACTATAAAGTGATGTTAATCCATTTATAATTCCAATAATCATAATGAATTATTCACCATTTAGGCATAACAACAATTAACTATAACAAGTATGGAGTTTAAATAAAGTTCTAATTCTATGAAAAGGGAACTATAACAGTCTTGTAAGCCAATCAGGCTTCACCAGAGTTTTGAAGAGTCTCATTTAAAGCAGTATCTGACATGATTGAGTTACAATGAACAGAATGCTATGATTTCACATATTATTATTATAGTTATCTTTAATGGTGTAAATAATCTTTAATTACTATCATTAATGGTGTGAACAGGCCTTTCACCTATGGTTTTCTCTGAAACAGTTTTATAGTCCGTTTCCATAAAAGTAAAACACATTTCTTACAATGGACAGCCCAGTAAAGGTGCTGGATCTTGGCCTAAATCTGAGTTTTAGGGGGTTTAGTTAGGCTCGACGGTCTGATCTTAACTCCAAATCTGTTAGAAATCCCATAAATCATCTTACAGTTTAAATTAGCATCGTATGGATTTTCCAGTATGGCACTGTTCAACAGCATTTCTAGTGTGCATTACTACCGTTTAATGGGGAAAGCGTTTAATTCTAGTGCTGATACAATCACACACATTGGCCAATCACCTGGCCAGCCCACAGGCTCACACCTCTAAATTTCCAATATGCATTAACTACACTTAATAGAGGTGGTCTTCAATCTTAGCTTGATTAGCCGCCGGCCTCTTAGTGAAGTATGGATAAAGGTGGTAATTTAAGCACTAATGCAACACATTACTCGGTTGTGTTAAAATGGGTAATGCTGCTCCCCGGCACACAGCCACACATTCAAAAAAACAAAAAACAGAGCAGTTTATGATGAATGCCACCTTTAATGTCTGCTCGCTTCGGTTTTTAATCAGTAGTCACACGCACATACACAGACATTAACGGATGAGCTTTGAGAGTGTAATAAAACAACATGAAGGGACATGTTTGGAGGTTTTATGATACACGAGTGTATGTTCTGAAGCAGCTAATGCTGCTATTATAGTTATCAAAGGCTGTGAGAGCTCACCGTATGAGCCTTCTGAGATCAATACAAAGATCATCTCAGCATTACAGAGTAATCTGAGGAGGAGGATCTCATCTAAAGACACACTTACACATGGTCATAGAACAAACACGCACATACAAGAGACAAGAAGACGTGCAGTTTGTGCGTAGTAAGTGTTTAAGGTCATTGCTCTTTCCTTAGGCTTGGGTTACAGATATAGTTTAGCCAAAATGGAAATTCTGTCATCTTTTATTACTTTCAAACCTATGGCTGACTTTTGTCTGTAGAACAAACTAAAAAGTTATGTAAAATCTTTTCAGCTATAGCTAGCTTTTAATTCAAAAATTACATTTGACACCTCTCAGGGAGTTTGATTGACAGGCAGTTGGACCAATCACAACATTGATATTACTGTCTTTGTCCTATTTCAGCGTGTATTTCTGTTTAGCTCAGTGTTCTTTGGACCCTCTCGTATTACCCTCTTGTTGTCAGTAGTTTTCGGTGTTCTGTTACATCCAGATGTGTTGGTGGAACAAAAATTGAGGTTTAGGATCCAAATGCAGCATTTAATGGTTTATTAAACAGTCCACAGAAACAGAAAACAAGAAACATGGTAGGTACTGTAACACTGAAAACTAATTACAAGAGGGTATTATAATATATATATATATATATATATATATATATATATATATATATATATAGAAAACAATTACTGAAACAAGATGACAAGGGGGTGGAGACTAAATAACCTAGGTAAACTGATAACTAAAGCCATTGGGTGTGGAACAAAGAGACAATATAGTAAACAGAAATACACACAGAAACAGGAGGACAGGGACTGTTAGAATGATGTACTCACTGTTGCTATTCACCATTTTGTTTGACAAAAAGAAATGTGTATGCATACAGTGGAATGAATAGATTAACATAGGTGGACCTGAACTGTGAACAGGTGTTAATATGGACTTGCAACACAGACAGCAGGTACCCAGATCGTCTGGGGAATATACAAAATTCATGTATCATATCTACTCTCTTCATAAAAATCAATTTCTGAAGGAAGTTGGAAGAAAGTGCTGCCAGTTTGAATATTGTTTCGTTCTTATTGGGAGAATACATAAATAATATTAGATCCTCTACAGCTTAAAATGATGTCTTCTTCTTGTCTGTATGACTAAAAATGCAAGATAATTTTAAGTTCTTCCGACATTTATTGGTAAATAAAAGAATACACTGGCATATTCACCAAATACATACATATATCATCAAGACAGCTGTATTTTTTTTTTTTTTCAATCATCTCTGCAATCTGAGGAATCACCTGTTCTTATGCTTAGTCACCAGGTGATGCAGCAGTTAATTTTGACCATGAAGACCACTTGATTATACCTTCAATCTTTATTTTGATTACTTTGTTTTGAGTCACTTTGATATCCTAAATTTATATTTTGAATGCACATTACAGAAATGTCTGCTTCTGTCTAAAATCAGCATGTCATTTTTCAACATGTCAAGTCATTCATTATTTACTCAGGGAATGCATGAACTGACAGTGGGATTAGCATGGTTGGTAGAGAAAACTTGTCCAACCATTACCACCAAGCTCATCACGATGGTCTCAAAAAATAACAAACAGTGGTGTGACAGCTATGATGCAGCATTAAAGCATGATGGCGAGTGCCAGAAAGTATTTGCCATTATTGATTTCCAGGGCATTTTACTTTAAACTGTTAAAAACTATAAAAACTCATTAAAATTTCACATTACAAAACAATAAGTCGTGAGGACTGCAATATTATGACAAAAACATTTTTTGTTCATTATTGCTCTTAATCTTGTAATAATGAATATTAATTTGGATTAATGCAATAAAATTATAACCTTTTAGTGTTTGAGGAAAGAGCACATAATATTCTGGATACAGATGAAATATTGATAAATGATAGAATGTTCTGCACAAAAACTCTTCTTATAATTACCGAAAAAGCTTAAATTAATCTAGACTTTGTTGTTTTTGATGAGAGAATTCATGAGTCGACAGAATTCTTTCTGTCAGTTTGCACAAACTCAACAAAACTCTGGTATTTCTAACTGACAAATCTACATTTCTAATGCATTCATAAGTTCAAAAGAAAGTGTGTAATTAGTTATAATGTTCAGTGCTGGGGGAAATAAAATAATGAAACGTGTGCATATACAATTGTAATGTCATAAACTGAAATTCAGTTGATTTTCACAGTTGATTTTAAATCACAACAGCCGTAATAGATTATTTTTAATGGTATAGGGGCAGTTGTATAGTATTTTAAATTTTCCTTGAATTTGTGGAGCCCTGTTGTTCATTTTGGTGACTTTTTTGGCACAATCCCCTTGTAATTTCTTACCCTGGTGAGCAAATGTAAATGATGCCAATTTTCATCTTTGAGTTGAAATAAGTTCTGCTCCTTTGTTGGATCTTCTGTGCATCGTCTTAGCATGGTAGACATCAGCCCTGTGCAATTCTTTGGGCAACTGCTTTTCCTGACAAACTTGAAAGACTCCGCAAATGTTCTACAACTTGACACTTTGTGATCGATTGCTTTTCCTGGCAAACTGTACAGTGTGTCCAGGAAGTTGGCTCCTACTTTTATAGCCCATTAATTTTCCCAAATGGCACTTTCCATTTTCCAGCCCTGCAGTATATTGTGGGTAAGTTTTAAGACACCGGGCAACTTTTTGTCTGGGCATCGGGCCTCGTCCAGCCCTGATTATGATGAAAGTGTTGATAAGGCTGGTAGTTTTTTTTTTTTTTTTTCTCCTTTGGCTCTTCTTATGTTCTTCGTACCCAACTAATCAGATTGGCACTTATTGAGGTTCCATTGCTTTTCTTGGCTTGATGAGAGCTGAATAATCTGAGTGGCAGGCAATGCCCTGAGTTCTATTACTTGGACATTCTGATCTTCATGTTGATCGGGTTGGCACCAAATTGGGTTCGTTAGGCTTTACCTTCCTGCTGTAGCTGTTAATCAGATTGGGTCTGACGGGAATTGCAGATCTCTTCTCTCAGGCTGAAGTGGATGGCATTGCTTCTCCTTTCTGCGATTCTTCCATCAGATTTGGCTCTGTAAGTAGAACAGGTTTCTCCCGTTTGAGAATCTGCTTTTAATCAGCAGAGCCACAGAATGTACTTTGCTTGATATGCCTGATCCTCTAGATAGAGTTCATTCATTGAGACATACGTTTAATCAGCTGGCCTAATGTTGTCGTTTTTTTTATATATGTTTGCGATTTAAGTATTACTCATCACAATGACAAACAACAAAGTATAAACAAATAACAAAGCATCATTATTATTATTATTATTAGTAGTAGTAGTAGTAGTAGTAGTAGTAATAGTAGTAGTAATAATACCACTACTACACTGTAAAAAAAAAAAATGCTTCCTCTTTTCTTCTCTGGACAAGCCTTTTTCCAGATTCCCCAAACAATCGGAAAGGGGCTTCATTGGAGAATATAACTTTGCCCCAGTCCTCAGCAGTCCATTCGCCATACTTTTTGCAGAAGATCAATCTGTCCCTGATGTTTTTTTTGGAGAGAAGTTGCTTCTTTGCTGCCCTTCTTGACACCAGGCCATCTTCCAAAAGTCTTCGCCTCACTGTGCGTGCAGATGCGCTCACACCTGCCTGCTGCCATTCCTGAGCAAACTCTGCACTGGTGGCACTCCGATCCCGCAGCTGAATCCTCTTTAGGAGACGATCCTGGCGCTTGCTGGACTTTATTGGACGCCCTGAAGCCTTATTAACAACAATTGAACCTCTTTCCTTGAAGTTCTTGATGATCCTATAAATTGTTGATTTAGGTGCAATCTTAGTAGCCACAATATCCTTGCCTGTGAAGCCATTTTTATGCAACGCAATGATGGCTGCACGTGTTTCTTTGCAGGTCACCATGGTTAACAATGGGAGAACAATGATTTCAAGCATCACCCTCCTTTTAACATGTCAAGTCTGCCATTCTAACCCAATCAGCCTGACAATGATCTCCAGCCTTGTGCTCATCAACATTCTCACCTGAGTTAACAAGACGATTACTGAAATGATCTCAGCAGGTCCTTTAATGACAGCAATGAAATGCAGTGGAAAGTTTTTTTCAGGATTAAGTTAATTTTCATGGCAAAGAAGGACTATGCAATTCATCTGATCACTCTTCATAACATTCTGGAGTATATGCAAATTGCTATTATAAAAAACTTAAGCAGCAACTTTTCCAATTTCCAATATTTATGTAATTTTCAAAACTTTTGGCCACGACTGTACATTCAAGTTAAACTTTGTAAAACTGCTTAAAATACAATTAATATAAAAAAGACCTTTTTTTACCTTATGACCTTTTGTCATATATTACAGTGTACTACTACTACAATTACTACTACTACTACTACTACTACTACTACTACTACTAATAATAATAATAATAATGATTATGAGGGTGATGGATGATGATAATAATAATAAAAAAATAATAACAATAATAACAACAACAACAACAACAATATAATAATAATAATAATAATAATAATAATAATAATAATAAT
>CAIGQV010019069.1:597456-609437 GCA_903798115.1 Danio jaintianensis | reverse complement strand
ACATACATACATACATACATACATACATACATATATATATATACATATATAAATATACACATACATACATATATATATATACATACATATATATATAAATATACACATACATACATACATACATACATACATACATATATATATATACATATATAAATATACACATACATACATATATATATATACATACATATATATATATATATACACATACATACATACATACATATACATATATATATATATATATATATCATATTCAGTGGGGTTGTGAGAACACCATTGATTTCTAGGTTTAAAGCAGTTAAAAAACCTGGCGAGATCCCGAGTTATGAAATTAAAAATTTATTACCTTCACATTAGGCTACATGGGAAAAAAAAAAGAAAAAGAGGGGGGAAAAAAAGCTTTGCTCCAATCTTACAGTCATCTACCTACTAGATGAAATTTTCCATCTGTGATAATTTTATGTTGTTATGCAAGCTGATATTTTCAAATTTGTAACTCATTGAGCAAAAAGCAATGTCAAAAACATACAAAAAGTACAAATATATGTTTTTATAGTCCAAAAGCATTCTATCAATGGACGTTAGTTGGGATGAGACAATTATGTGCTTGGAGAAAGGATTTTAATAAACCCTCATGTACACAGATCCACCAACAATCTTCACATAAAGACAAACAAGCAACGACTTTGTCAGCAACGACTGACCAAGACTGTACCAGAGGGACGAGAAAGCCCAGTGGAGCTGGTGAGGTGACTGACTATGGAGTAAACAAGAGAAGAGTGAGCCAAGGTGGACCTGAAGGGTTGAAGGGCCGAGATGAAGTCTTCAGCTCAAAGGAAGGAGGCAGAGACGAAGGGGTCATCTGACATGGAGGTGCTGGAAACTGGAAGTCCCACAGCATGACATCCACAAAATGACATGGGCTGAGTGTGAACTGGGACCAGCAGGAGCACTAGAGGTACTAGAGAGTCTGAGCTGGACACAACCAGCAGGGGCACTGGAGAGTCTAAGCTGGATGGAACCAATGGGGGCACTGGAGAGTCTGACTCTGAGCTGGACAGAACTAGCAGGGGCACTGGACAGAACCAGTGGGAGCACTAGAGAGTCAGAGCTAGACAGAACCAGCGTGGGCACTAGAGAGTAAGATCTGGGTGGAATTAGCTGGAATTAGCACTGGAGAGTCTGAGCTGGACATAACCGGAACCAGCAGGTAAGTAAGAAGCCAATAAATCTCATTAACATAGTAAAAAATCTTAATCAAGTCCCTAGAATTAGCTCACCAAATTAGCTAATTTAATTACAATGTGCTTCGGTTTCCCCCACAGTACAAAGACATGCGATATAGGTGAATTGGATAAACTAAATTGGCTGTATGAGTGTGTGTGTGAATGAGAGTGTATGGGTGTTTCCCAGTGCTGGGTCGCGGCTGGAAGGCCATCCGATGCATAAAACATATGCCAGAGCAATTGCCGGTTCATACTGCTGTGGCGACCTCAGATAACCAAGGGACTAAGTCAAAGGAAAGTGAGTGAGTGATATAGAAGTAACACACAAGCAAGTGATATAGAAGTAACACAAAACCAAGAATTACCTTGCTTCCAGAATACCAGTGTGTGAGTGCAAATCTCATATGAAAAGTTAAAAACTGAGTGAGTTTAAAAATTAATGTTGTTTGTACTCATACAGTATCTGTATTATTGTTTTGAGTGTTGCTCTTCTTGCTTCCCTGTATAGATTATGTTCTTCTAGTTTTATTCATGTGGACTGTTCTCTTGACCCTGGATTGGATTTTGTGTGTGTGTGTGTGTGTGTGTTTGTGTGTGTGTGTGTGTGTGTGTGTGTGGGGGGTTTCTAGTGTGTGCTTCGGTTTCTAGTTTGCCATGGTACATACCCTGTAATCCCAGTAGTAGTTGTCGCATCATGTTGCTGCTCATCTGCATAATGTCGAGCTCTGCTCCTGCTGCCAGAAATCTCCAACTTTCATTAAAATGAATTATGCCCGGTCACTCTGTCATTGCAAATGGCCTTTTAAAAGCAGGACCAGATCTATGGAACCCAAGGCTCTGGGGTATAAACATCACAGGGTCCTCGTGCAAGCAACTGCAAGAACAAAATATATATAAACAGCAGTTCAATTAAGAGAAAAAAACTACCTAAAATACATAAAAATCATTAGGAACTCATTACATGATAGAATAATCTAACCTGTGTGTCTGTGTGGGAGGAGACATCCCTCTTAAAGATGCCGATATAAAATGTTATGTTAAAGTTATTTACACTGATACCAAAAAAATAAATAATGACATGCATGAAATATCAGAGTATTGCTGATTTTGTGCAATTTCTGTTTTGTGAAATGACTTGGATTTGCATGCCAATTTGCCCAAATTAAATGCACAGGTTACACGTGTGACCAAAATATAATTCTAAGTTTGAACGCTCCAACAAAGTTGCTGATGTATTTTACAAAAAAATATATAGAAATAGGGTGCAAACTGTAATTTCATGACAATCTTTTTACACAGCCCATATAAATAGTCACATAATCCAGTGCTGTTTATTTCCTGGTGGCCCCTCTAAAAATATGATGCTGGTGTCAAAGCCATTGCATTTGGTGCATATAATAAATATCTGAGGCACAGAAGCAGTTAGAGGATCTCACCTTGGGCAGCATAAACACTAATCTACATATTATCAAATGGCAAGATTGCCCATATGTGGCAGCGTACTTACTGGCCATAAGTATGCGGTACAAGTAACACCTAATCAGCTGTGCACATTATAAGAATCTATCTGGAATGAATTTAACAAGATCGCCCCTCGCTTTCTGCCTCCCGCTCTGACAGGACTCAATTCCATTTCATATGCTTTCATTTATATGTCATTTTGTTGCGCAAGTTTCAGAAAACCCTCATCTGCTTTTCAGAGCGTGAATGAAATACAGCGACCACTCGAAACTTTGAGACAAGAGCCGCAAGGCGATTCAAGCAATTTGGGTACTGAAGTATCTTTATAGAGATGCAGAAAGAGGGAAAGACAGAGAATAAAATGATGAAACTAGAGAAAGAGAATGGAAAGAAAGAGGTTTACACTGGTGAGGCGAGAATATAGAGTTCAAGTAAATGTTAGAAAAAGACAATATATATATATAGAGAGAGAAGGACAGAATGAGAGAATAATAATTGAAAGGAGAGAAGAGGTGGAGAGGTTAAATGAGAGCGTGATAGACAGATAAAATTAAGTGGGGAGGATGGAGAGAGACAGTGATGGAGGGAGCGAGAGAATGGGTAAATCAGTATGCATGGGCTTTCTTCACATGAAGCACAGCGACTGACAGGGGACCAGCACAAAGTCTGATTGCTAAAGAACCCTGCTGACGCGTCTCAAACAGACACAAACATGCATGCAAAAAACACACACATTCACGTATACCTTTCCCCAGGCATCTCCTAGGGCGATCTGTAACAAACTCTTTGCTTCCAAGTCAGGAAACAAACACACACGCACGTCCACAGAACAGCTACAGCGGTGTTGTGTCACCCTGAAACATGTGGAGAAAGAGAAAACTTACTCGCACCCTCAGTGCGACGGCGCCTCTGATGCATCCCACAATAATGGGGCTCAGAGGGCAAAGAGGACTTAAGAAAACCAAAGACGGACAGTGTTCAATGAAGACACCCAAGGACACATGCTGTGAACTATTGCTTGCTCGTTTGTCACGGCACATGGGTATGTGTGCCTAGCTACCTGAACTCCCCTAGTTGGCCAAGATTTAAGAAATGGCTGCAGTTTTTGAGTCAAATTGGTTATGAAATTTTGAACTGGATTGGCTGGAAAGAAAAATAACATAATAAAAAAATGTTATGATAATTTTCTTTCTGTCTGTCCTTCTAGGTCAATATTTTGTAGCAGACTGAATCTTGAAAAATACAGAATATTGAGCATATGAGGTCGCATAACACAGGCATTTCATTTAGTTCAAATAATAACATTTTGTAAATAAAGACTTGATCTTCATACTTAATGTCTGATGTTATAAGAATTTGAAGAGATTATAATTTTGTTCAGTGATGATGCATTAAACTGATCAAAAGTAACAATTCCCATAAAACATTCTAAAATTTGCTACTTGGACACCAACTGAGTTTGCCAGAATAATTTCTGAAGAATCATGTAAACTGAAAACTGGAGTATCGGCTGCTAAAATAAAAGTAAAGTTAATATATTAAGTATTTATTAAATATATTCAAAAAATAATTACATTAAATGTTTTATAATGTTTTACAGTTTTACTCTTTTTACAGCAATTGGCAAACACAACAGGAATTGAATTCAAATCATGTTTCAATCATGTTTGTTTTAAAATATATAATTTAGCCATTTTATTCAGCAATGCCACATTTTACACTTTCCACACACAAAAAAATTCAGTATTAAACTGTTTTCAAAATTGATAATAAATATTGCAAATCAGAATATTACAATGATTTCAGAAGCACAGAGTGAAAGACTGCAGCAATGCCTAAATGTTCAGTTTTGCCATTACAGGAATCAATAAAAAAAGTTTTATTCATTCATTCATTCATTTTTCTTTGGCTTAGTCCATTTATTTATCAGGGGTCGCCACAGTGGAATGAACCGCCAACTTATCCAGCATATGTTTTACACAGCGGATGCCTTTCCAGCTGCAACCCAGTACTGGGAAACATCCATACACACTCATTCACACACTACGGCCAATTTAGTTTATTCAATTCACCTATAGTGCATGTCTTTGGACTGTGGGGGAAACCGGAGCACCTGGAGGAAACCCACACCAACACGGGGAGAACATGCAAACTCCACACAGAAATGCCAACTGACCCACCCGGGACTCAAACCAGCGACCCATCTTTTTGCTGTGAGGCGACAGTGCTAACCACTGAGCCACCGTGTCGCCTAAAAAAGTTTAAATATATTAAAAAACTAAATGTTTCTTATAAATGGTATTAATATTTTATAATATTACTGTTTTACTGCATAGTGGAGGAGACTGTAGTGCAGACTTCTTTCAAAAACTTTTATAAAACTCATTTTAAACTGTTTAATCAATAAAAATCTATTATAAATAATATTTAAAAATTTGTTTCATATGAGTGCTGATGCTGAGCAGTTGATTTAATATGTGTGTGAGTGTAATATGAATATACATTTTTTAATAAATTTTTATGACTATGCAAACCAAAAGTTATATCTTCTGCTCAATCATTTCAGGATTTGAATTGGAAACGTAACGTTTTTTTTTTTTTTGCATTTCACTTCTGAATGGTGATATCTAGAGTGGGTAGAGGAGAACTGTCATGTATCAGTCACTGGAATTGAATAGGAACGTACTGTATCTCTTCAACATCCCATGACAGAGTGTGACTGACACATGTAGACGGCATCTCCACCAGCGCACTCACAGCTTCACAGGACTATAACCAACCCGTACACAAGGAAAGAGATATTAACCTCTAATGCCGAAGAGTTATTCAAGCTGAGTACCTGCTACTGTCACCCCGTGACTGAAGCCATGCGCATTTGCCACCGTAATGAGAGGACAAATTGGAAATATGGCTCACTACCCCCCATTGAACAATAAAACCTCGCATGCAGCTCATCTCATTAAACAAGGGAGTAATGGCTCAGGATACCATCACTAGATTAATTAACGAAAGGTATGGAGGAAAAGGGCAGATGGATGAGGGAGCAAGAGAGAGAAAAACTCGAGCGAATGTGGCAAGTGTAACTCATTTTGCTTGAAATAATATGAGTTCAATTTAATTTCCTCGTTGCAAGGACAGTAACAGCAAACGGAAATTGAGAGTTCAGTCGGCCTTAGCTTTAAAGATCACATCAGGTCTGGATGAACCAATAGACCAAAGCTACAAGACTGCAAATAAACGTCACTCCCGAAACCCAGTGGTAATGTTCTCATTAAATGCATGAGCAAATTTTTTTTTTTACATCATCTGAACTCCCTATTCACAACCAGGCCTCTGAATGCTCATGGAAATGTTCGAATATATAACTAAATAAAGCAAATTTTTATATGAACACCTCACAAAAGCAGTCGAGTGGATATTGAGGCAGTTACGATCGTTGACAAATTATCAAACAATCTAATCGTGACACTTCTCCTCCCGCGCGGTTAATTGGCCATTAGGTGGGAAACGTGTGCACCTGTAAAAGAATCTGTTAGCGGACGCTGAAATTAAACAGCTCGAGGCGCAGTTTATGAGTTACAGTAGTCTTTACCGAAACATCGGCTTTAATGATGTCTGTTATGACCGTATCAGAGGACCTATTTAGTATTTAGACAGCAGAAAGACCTCAATTATAAAAAGGCGAGTTGATGGATGTTTATAATTGAGGTTGCGTGAAATTATATAGCGAATGTGCACATTTGTGACTTAAAATGTGCATATGAAATAGCTCACAGCTTTAAAAATAAAAAATAAAAAAATAAAATCACCTTTACTGTCATACATAAATCTATCTGTTTGAAGTTTCTCTGGCAAGTAACACAAAGACAGTATCGACTTCGTAAAAAGTTAAAAGGCACATATATTATGTGACAGTGACCTTGAAATATGATTAGGTCAAACCTGGATGTTTAAACTCTCTCCACAAACATAGCATCCACTTCTCTACTTCATGCAATAATGCACCCAATGAGTAGGATGACCAAATGTGTGGTATTCATGAAACAGTAGGCGAGCAATACCCGAATGGCCTACAACATCTGCTAAAGACTTTGAAATGCACAAGCAGTGCAATGAGGCTACGTGAACAGAAGCAGGTTTTTCTGATAGACAAGTGAAAGGAGCCACAAAAGTCACGTCCACAGTCTGTTGGCTGAAGTTCTGATGAATAAAACACATAAAATGGGAAACACTTCACTTCATATGTGTGTTGCTTTCTTTAGAGGTCCACTTGGAAACACAGGCATTGTGACGTTAAACCCTCTGATGAAAGAAAATAGGCACTGTGTTTACAAATGTAACCATGAGCCAAATAAACACCTGATATTTAGAAGTAGGTGAAGATTACTGAATAGGCTCTTAATGACTGCACCCAATGTTAGCGAAATAATAATTTATATATTAAATAGTACATGCCCAAATGAAATTTTAAAGCACAAAAGTATGACACTAAACAAAGCAAAATGTGATTGGTTGCTTTGCATTTCAGTCACTCAAATTTAGCCAACAAAACCTGCATAGGAGTGCAACCAGACTAAGCACAAGGAATTTAAAAAAGCTGCTACTCATAGTTAAAGTGAAAATAATATTTCACACGTGTTGATAGTACATCATGTCAAGCAACACAGCGGTCACATTACAATGCCAGAATGGCAGATGGCCTTCCCGTTCCCTTAATCAATACTGAATATGCCTACAGGTTTTTCATGCCACTAATTAATTTAGTGAAAAAAAATATAAAAAATAAATTATTTTCTCCATTTGCTCTTGCCTGCACAAACACAGGCTAGTTTATAGATATATCAGGGCCATAATCGCCATACTGAAAAGCATATGTTTTGAGTTCCTACAGTATTTAAGTAGTAGCCTATTTCACTTTTTTGTTATTCATGGTCTCTCTATTAAGTATCTGTACAGTATGCTTAGAGTGCTTATATTTACATCAAAGACGCTTGTTGGTGTACTTTGTTTGTTTAGTAGAGTTTTTCTGAATGATATGAAGATGTGTCCTTATTTGCTGGTCGACGACAATATTTCATATTCACTTTCGCTTTACACACACGATATATGTCATATGTCCGTCTGAAAGTTATGGGATTACTTACTTTCCAGAGTTTATGAAGTTCGTTGTATCTAATCTCAAAACTTTGTATTATGTAAAAGTAAACATTTAAACCTTCATCGACGCACGCGGGTGTAGTGCCCGCCCCTAAACTTGACCCACGGGCGTGCGAAATGTGATTGGTCAAATAACATGTCAATCAAAAACCTGTTTTTTTTTTTTTTTTTTTTCTTGTATACAATAAACAAGAAAGCAAGCAACGTTTTCAGGTGTACCCTCAACTTCGCAATCTCGAAAAGCGAAAGAGATTCGCTTTGATTCGCTCGAAAAGCGAAAGAGATTCGCTTTGCAATCTCTGTCTGACACACTGATGCTGAAAATAAATGCATGTGGTGTATATAAATATTTATTTGCTTAATTTTATAAACATTCCTGAAGTTACAGTCATGGATACTGAGATTTCAGACACTGATTACTTTCTCGAAAACAAATGCAGTGATTTTGTTTGGACTGTTCCAGTGAACTTTCAATTGTTTTTAAAAATAAATAATTTTATTTTCTTATTATTTTCATTTGCTTCCAAATAACATTATTAATAACCTTACAAATGTATATGAGAAATGTCAATTTTTTTGTTTTAAAATCAGTTTTATGTTGTGTGATGTCACTTCCTTTGGCTTCCGTCCCGCTCTCGTCAGAACAGATTTGGACTTGAGTGAGACAGAACAGAGAACTGAGAGTGTGTCTGTGTAGTGATTATCACTGTCCTGTCTTTAATAAACCGCAGGTATGGAATTGCAACAAAATAATAACCACTATACGATCCAATTTCTATATGATGATAGATTGAAATAATTTTCTGTATTTTCAATGTATGAGATTATATGTAGAAATAAATAAATGTAACTTATTTATATATAACATTAATTATGTGTATTATTATTATTACGGTATGCAAGTTTGTGTGTATGTGATGTCTGATGTGTGTTGAAAGAAAACAAGAGAACCAAAATGTTGTATGTAAAAAGAGTTTATTGTTAAACAAGAACAGATTTGGACTTGAGTGAGACAGAACAGAGAACTGAGAGTGTGTCTGTGTGGTGATCATCACTCTCCTGTCTTTAATAAACTGCAGATGTGATCCACCAAAGCCAGTGGTGTCGGGGAATTCTTTGTGGCGAGAGACGAAGTAGATCTTTTAGTTATTTTCTGTATTTTGTCCAGAAATAAGCTGTTAATCATTTAACAGGTTTTTCACTGTAGATTTTACAGACTTTTACTGTTAAAATCACAGACATTTTTTACAGATAATACTGTATGTATGTGTATATATATATATATAATAGATAAGGGGCGGCGCAGTGCACTCAAAAAAATGAACTTTCGCTATTGTTAGTTTTACTACACCCACCCTTGTTCACATTACATGAAACAAAAAAGTAGCTAAATGAACACAAGTTAACTATGTTATTTCTACAGAAATTTAGTACTGTAAGCTTTACTTAATAAGGGTTTGACTGGCCAACTTAACATTGTAGAGCAAATACTTAAAAGTGAATAAAAAAGTGTTCACCTTACGTATTGAAAGTTCATAAATCTATTATAACATTACTAAGTAAAATATACATAAAACTAAAATGCAGTAGTGACACATCTGAATGGGTTGTATGTACTAAGAAATATTTTGTCGACTTTACCTGAATTTCTTAAGTTCATTCAACTATATTGTTGCTTGTAGAAACTACTCAACAGACTTGCGTGGAACCACTTGACACTCTTTTTTTATGTAATTCCAACAAATCAGTTTTTTGAGTGTGGGTAGCGCTGTCGCCTCACAGCAAGAAGGTCGCTGGTACGAGCTGGGTCAATTGGCATTTCTGTGTGGAGTTTGCATGTTCTCCCCTTGTTTGTGTGAGGTCCTCCGGGTGCTCCGGTTCTCCCACAAGTCGAAAGACATGGGCTATAGGTGAATTGGGTTAGCTAAATTGTCCGTAGTGTATGTGTGTGAATGAGTGTATGGGAGTTTCCCAGTAATAAATATATAACATATAATAGAATATTCTATTTTGTGTTCACATTAAAGCAGCTGTTCTGGTTAGAATGTTTGTGTATGTAAAATTTGAATTGAATATTTTACTTGCAAAAACATTTTTAAAGCTGAATTCATGAAGACCCAAGCTTCATTAGAAAAATGCAGTTTATTTGATTTTTTACCTATTTATATGTATATAATTAAAAATAATAAAACAATTGCTTCACCACACACACACACACACACACAAAGTTATAAAAATTATTTTTAAAAACTATAATATATTAATATATTTATAAATATTGAACATCAAAGAATTGAAAAAGCGCTCAGATTTATTATGCTTATGTCTGATTATGCTTAAGTTTTAATTCTTCCACCTGTTTCCTCAGTTACCTCATCACCATTCACACACTGTACAATAATTAGACAATAAAAATGTTTTAGAAGGGTAGGTGTTGGTTTTTGTCTTTACTTAAATGTCTTAGTTCAGCTTACTTGATAATTTTCAGGCAATCGGTTTCCTAATATTTTCCTAGTAATATGAGCACTTATAAGAACTAATAACACAACTAATTATTCTGAGTCAATGGTACTGAAGTTTACTTTATGGAGGGTTGTAAATGCAAACGATTTTAAGTTATGCTCACTTAAAATGAATGCACTTTACTTTGAAAATTTAGGGCAATCGCTCAAAAATTGTAAATACATATTATTGTAAGTCAAGATTACTTGAATCTATTTAGTTTAACAACTCAATGTGCTAAAAAGTTGGGATTACTTGTTTAAATATTGTAATTAATTTTATTAGTGAGAACAGCTATTGCTTTTAACTGAAAATAAAAATGTCAATAATATCTACTTGCTTACTTTTAATTAGGCCAGGGGAAACAATTTAATACATTTTAAAGACAAAACAGTAGCCTGATTTGGAAAAAAAAAATAAAGCAAACAGCTAGGCAGTCAATAGGGACTAAAAGCAACATTTCAATGGCATCTCGATGAAATAAAAAATATGTCTTGTGAAAATGTGTGATTTTTTTTCCCCTTTACTTTATTGATTTGACTGCTCTCAACATGTTATTAAGCACTGACACGGCAAGTAATGCATTAACTGCTTAGAGCATAGTTTGTTGATTATCCAATTTGAACTGAAAAAAAGACAATGATCACCTGTGTCATTAAACTTCATTGTCAGCATTGTCATTGTCAGCTTGTCATGGTCTGTCTTTGCCCTTAAATAAGAATTAAAATCCACTCGTGCTTAAAGAACGGTCAATTATGAACTCAACACTCCATTAGCAGCTTTGAATTACTTTTAAAACACTACATGCCGTTGATTTGTGTCTTAACAGACCGAATGAAGATGATCAACATTGTAAATGCGCTTATAATTACACATTTCTCAACACATGCTTTAGATGATCATTTATGTCCAGCACTTAAAGCCATAATGACTGTCATCGTGTTTAAGCGAGACCTTTGGAGAAAAATAGTCTGCACTACGAATACCCTCATTTGTTCAAATGTAGTGCTGCAGGAAAACAAACAGAACAATGAACAGTAAACAAAACACGGCACCTTGCAATTACCCATGACCATGTGGAAAGCAATTTAGTATACTCACAGGAGTTTGTTCACATCATATCACAGCGGTATACATTCTGTTGCTGTTTCTTAAAGGCAAATTATAATAGGTAATAATAAGGCGAATATATGTCCTGTGGCAATGACAAGACAGAAATAGCTAGATTAAATCCAGAGTTCAACCAAAACATTAGTTATATTATTTAATTCATGTTTAATTGCTAATTGACACAATAGTAATTTATTATTATTTTAAAAAGTATATATAAATCATTATTATATTATATTATATTATATTATATTATATTATATTATATTATATTATATTATATTATATTATATTATATTATTTTCCCAGTGATGGGTTGTAGCTGGAAGGGCATCCGCTGCGTGAAACATATGCTGGATAAGTTGGCGGTTCATTCCGCTGTGGCGACCCCAGATTAATAAAGGGACTAAGCCGAAAAGAAAATTAATGAATGAATATTATATTATATTATATTATTCATTCATTTTCTTTCCGGCTTAGTCCCTTTATTAATCAGGGGTCACCACAGCGGAATGAACC
>CAIGQV010019069.1:565215-593831 GCA_903798115.1 Danio jaintianensis | reverse complement strand
CACACACACACACACACACACACACACACACACACACACACACACACTCATATGGGTACGACTGCATGCATACAGATTTAGGTGCATGATGCTATACATAAAAAAATCAGTTTCAAAGCAGTGTCATTGTCAAGTCACGGCACGAATATGCAAAAGCGCGCTTATAGTTAACAAGTACACCAACATGATCAACAGTATAAACAAGCATGCTGCGTGACAGTATCATTTTATTTTTTTAAAGAAGTTAGTTAGTAAAAAGTTAGTGTCAATGTCAAAAGGAAAAGTATGCTTTGTTGTATAAACTTTTTTTGTTTTATTGTGGTAACATTGTTCAATAAATGAGCAATTTAAAGTAATCGTTTACTGAAAATCTAATTCTGTTATTATTTACTCACTTGCCATCCAAACCTGGCTGTGTTTTTTTCCATGTTCCAAGGATGAGATTGAAGTTTTATAACATATTGTAATTTCCATGTTATTAAAATGAAAAGTAATTCCCCCAGCTTGAAAATGAAAGTGAGTTATTAGTCATTCAACGTCATACAATAGGTTTAAAAAAAAAAAAAAAAGATATTATTGAATCAGTGAATTTACCTGATTTATTTCAAGCAAATAATTCTGTCAAAATCTGCGAAGGAGGTAAAATTGAATTCATTAAAATGAATTATTATTCATGTAAAGTCATACTATATAGGTTTATGTGAATAAAAAAAAAAACTGTAACACTGAATCGAACCAGATTTTATCCAGACTAATCATTTAAATATTGTTAACTTAATATGAAAATATAGGCGGCACGGTGGTTTAGTGGTTAGCACTGTCGCCTTAGAGCAAGAAGGTCACTGGTCAAGTCCCGGTTGGGCCAGTTGGCGTTTGTGTGGAGTTTGCATGTTCTCCCCGTGTTTGTGTGGGTTTCCTCTGGGTGCTCTGGTTTCCCCCACAGACCAAAGACATGCAGTATAGGTGAATTGGTTAAACAAAATTGGCCATAGTGTGTGTGTGTGTGTGTGTGGGTGTATGGGTGTTTCCCAGTACTGGGTTGTGGCTGGAGGGGCATACGCTGCGTAAAACCGGAATAGTTGGCGGTACAGTTGCCGCTGTGGTGACCCCTGAAAATGAAGGAATGAATGAATGAATCAATGAATGAATATGAAAATGAGGTAAAACACCAAAAAATTTGTAAAATTAGTTATTAGTCAAAAATCATACAAGAGATGTGTGTGAAGAAAAACTAAACCAGTGAACTGAACTAAAGAAAAAAGACTACATTTAGAAAATCATTCAAACTGAATCAAGAAGGTAAAAATTCCAGAAAAATCTCACAAAATTAGTTAATAAATACAATAACCTCTGCAAATTAATGAAAATCTGTCAAATAAACATGATTTTATTTATAAATCAGTCAAACCGATTGTGTTTATTAAATCAGCTTATTAATTGCAAAGATTTTCAGCTTCAGTCCCCTTTCACTTTTAATATACTGAAAGAATGCATGATTTTTGTTGAAAATTCTCCTTTTACAATCTAAGTTATGTGGGTTTATCTAACAAGGGCGAATAAATAATGACAACATTTCCTTTTTGGATGATCAACCTCTTAAAATCCCAGTTGTATATTAAATCTAGCTAAAGTGAGGCGCTTTTTTTTCTTTTTTTTTTCCAGAGTGCCACATTTCTGTCACCATTACTACAAATATCTACCGCAAGAAAGAACACAGTCTTAACATTACAATAAATGGAAGGGCGGGGGGTGGTGGGTGGGGGTCATCCATTGCTTTTTGTGCGATCTTGCTTGGAAGGTAATTATAGAGCACAAGTTATTTGCATAAGAAATGGATTTGTTAAGGCTGATTTGGCTAAGAAGAGACAGGAATGGATACAGGCTGGTGATCTTTCCAATCGTATCAAATTAACTGTGGCCTTTCTTCACTTTTGAATGGAACACATTCTAAACTACAAACTATTAAAGTTTTGATTTACAACTCCCTGCTCAAACTTCCACAAATAATTGCTTTCGGAATTGCTATCTAAAATCTTGATGTTATTGTGAAGCAACTTGTTGTGTCAGTGTTGCTCTGGGAAACAACATGATGACATAAGCAGGCGATCAGCAACATACTGTAAATATCTGTAAAAATACTGTAAAACACCTGTTCCCAGATGCATCCAATCAAAGGTGAGAAAATTAGATTAAAATGCACAAGACTTTGACAAAAACGCTACTTATAGGTTTTTCAGCTGCATAAAATCTATACACTGCAATGTAAAAAGCAATTACTTAAAAAAAGGGAGTAAACCCATTGCCTTAAAAGTGACAAGTTGATTTTATTCAAAAAAAAATTCAATTCATCTTTATTTCTGTAGCGTTTTTACAATGTAGATTGTGTCAAAGCAGCTTAACATAGAAGTTCAAGTAAATTGAAATTGAAACTATGTCAGTCCTGTTGAAGTTTAGTTCAGTTCAGTGTGTTTTAATTTTCACTGCTGAAAGTCCAAACACTGAAGAGCAAATCCATCGATGCGCAGCTCCACAAGTCCCAAACCAAGCAAGCCAGTGGCGACAGTGGTGAGGAGCAAAACTTCACCAGTTGACGAAAGTGAAGGAAAAAACCTCGAGAGAAACCAGGCTCAGTTGGGCATGACCATTTCTCCTTTGGCCAAACTTCTTGTGCAGAGCTGCAGTCTAGCCACCGGGGGCTGGAGAACGCTGGACGTACATCGTGGAGAAGCTACAGGTGTGAGTAGGTCACCGGCTAGTGTACAGGCTGGCCCACGGGATCAATGCGGAGACTTGTTTGTCACTGGGGTCTGTCAGGAATCAGTTTGACAGGCCCCATTTTTACTTTAAAAAAATTCTGTTCCAACTTAGAACTATTAAGTTCACTTAACTTACTTTTTATAATAATGCACATAGTTCATTTCCTTAATCATTTTAAGGCAGTGTTTAATCATTTTTTTTAAGTAAAGTCAACTAATTACTTCTTACAGTTTGTGCTGTTTGATAATGCAATCTGATAGGGGTTCAACTGATTGCACTTAATCATGATCCATGGACAAATCAAAACTGTAACTGTATGAAGGTATTGCGGCATGAGAAAGTGGCAATACATCAAGCACCGCCATGCATACATGTATACATTGTAAGAAAAAAAACCCAATATTATAAAAAAAATAGCTGTACTTTTGTACTATATGTTTCTGATATTTTAAATTATATGCAATGATAATGGTAAAATGACCAATATCATGTGTAAATTAACAAACTGACTGTAATTTTGTAGATTGTACTATTAATGAGAATTTAGATTAAGATTTATTTTACAGAAATAAATGCCCTGTATTATTCCAACGATACTTTTCCTGTTATCTTAAATTGCATATCAGTTTACTGTTTGTAAAATGACAATAATCAATTTTAATTAAACATGTAGCTCGATATATCAAATGCTTATGTCCATATTAAAATAATTGCAATATTTTCCCTTCATTTTACAGTATAACCTATTTGTTAGTATGTCTGCTGTAAGTGTGAGTTATGGCACGGAAAAATTAGAAGAAAAATGATCAGAGATTGTCATCAAATAATTGTTTGGCTCACACCTGTGGTTCTACAGAATGAAGCACTGCTATGAAAACAAATTGAAAATCTGACACTCTCTAAATGCAGCGACCGAGAATCAGCCTATGAATCTCAACAATGGTGAGCATTTCTGGGCGCAGTGCATGCTGAAAGTCATAGATGAGTTTCGCACAATGCTCCCAGCATGCACTTATCACTTTATTAAAGGTGTTTGATCATAATAATTTAAGGAAAAATTGTTAAATGAGGTTGTTTCATGTTGAACTTTTAATAATGTCAGTATATTGATAATGCTGGATTGTAATAATTTAGAAAAAGTCTATACAAAAACAATGTTTCTTTGTAGAACTGTTAGTGTGTAACTTTATTGAACTGGTTTGATCATAATAATATAGGAAAAATTTGTAAAATAACAGTTTTAAACCACAAACTGAATATAAAAAAATATATGACTGGAAGCTATGACTGTCAAACAAAAACCCCAAATTTAAAGTAAATTATATTTAATAAATAAGTAAAATAGCTTCTATAATACATTTAATGTATGAAATACCAGTAAAATAAAAACTGGTACATTTTTACAGGTTTTTTTTTACAGTTTGCACAAAAAAATATTAAAAACACACATATTACATATTATATACATATATTTATATATTAATATTATCCTACATATTGATTTCTAATATTAAAACTGAAACTGACAGATCAAACGCAGACATAAATTATACAATACATACATTTTTTTGAAAAACATACATAATATGTTTTACTCAGCCAATTCGAATGTTATCAGTCGATTGAGTGGGCGTTATCAGTGGTATATCAGCTGATAGATATGGGCCAGTAGGGGCCTACTGCGCCTACTGGTAGGCTCAGAAGGCTGTTATCAACCATGCACATGGTTAATCTGCTGTTCTCGCGTAAATCCAGCAGAGGCCACTCCGATTGACCTGCCCTCCTCCTTCCCTAAACCCAACCGTCAGTTTTTAAAAAAGCAATAAAAACAAATAATTTACTTTTTTGGCTTTTGTCTTACCTGCTTTCTGAAACCGTTCTTCGCCAGACTCGAACTCCGTCATCGCTGTCAACTCCGCACCACGTCACAAGTCGTCGTCTGCCGACGTACACGGTAAGCCAGCGTTTGTTTTAAAGACAAAATGCAGAATGAGCCTATGCTGATTATTTATTAAATTATATTATTTCCCATTAATTGTATTTTATTAACGTCTACCCCTACCCCAACCCTAAACCCAACCGTCACAGTAATGTAAAAACAGATATGGATCTGAACACTTCTCTATTAGTATAGTTGATAAATTATGTGGATGGTTGATAACAGCTTTCTGAGCCTACCAGTAGGCCCCTACTGGCCCATATCTATCAGCTGACAAACCACTGATAATGCCCATTCAATCGACTGATAACATTCTAAGCGGGTGCTTTCCTGCATTTTATTATTCTTCAACCAGAAGTCATTAACAATATCAGGAAACAGCTTTACTTCTGTGTTAAAAAATAGCCTTTTTCCATCCATGAATAAATAATATAAATTAATGTTAATCTTTTCAAGAAGTATAAGATATCAAATAGCACAACATAGAGACTTTGAGCTCTTTTAACCTTTAAGCCACTAAGCAACAACCAAGCAACAGCCTAAAAAAAACATGCTGGCAACCACCCACAACACATTAGCATTGCATTTTCTTGATGAATATTCTATTACACTCTGAAATCCATCATAGTACAAACCTAAAATGGGTTGCAAATGCTGTTTTTGCATATTGGAGGTTTTCTGTATCCCTAGATAAGAGACATAGGGAGATGACAAATGATCAAATAGGCCTAATGCATAAATTAATTGCCATTTGAAGACCCCCAACAACATATATATTAAAAAACATGGTCAGTTGTGAAAAATAGTCCTTCTGCCACATGATGACAGGTATTCACCCACCCACCCATTCCTGCTCTCTCTGAGATTTGTGATGTTACAGTTGGTCCGTCTGAACAGATAAGAATTAATGACTGTGCCTTCACAGAAACAGCTGAGTGCCTGTGTAAATGCTGTGAAGTGTGCGAGTGTGTGTGTGTGAGAGAGAAAGAGAGAGAGAGAGAGAGAGAGAGAGAGAGAGAGAGAGAGAGAGAGACTGTGGAGAATTAGGCTAAACCTGGGCCTAGAGACTTCCTAAGATTCAATTAACATTTTTATTAAGGGCTGTTCACACTTGGGGGCTAGCACATCTCCAGAACTGTGAGTGTGTGTTTGGGTACAGGCATTAAGAGAGTATGTGTGTTCTTTAAAGAGTAAGCTGTATTAATTAGAATTCTTGACTCTTATGGGAGGCTGCTAAGCGCCATATGTTTATCAGGACTGTGATTGGAGGAATATGAGTGTTTACCAGTGTGTTCGTGTGCTGAACGCCTGACCAAGACTGGCTTAAGGGCGATGCTGTTAATGAAAATGTCACGTTTCGCGAGACATTTTCGTCCGTGAGTTTGCTAATGACATAACTGATCATCCCGACAAAATCTCGAAACAACATAGGAGCGATGGGCTCGTTGTACTCAAAGCAGCTCAGGAGAAATTATTATTATTGGTCTACGAATATTCCAATGTGAATGTGATAAATACAGTATACATATGTTGAAACATACAGTGTGTGTCTATATAGCAGTACATATAACTGTATTCTTATTCTCTATCAAATCAACTATAGAAGACTCAAGTGAATTTTGCAAGTCATTCCACCAGAATGGAACATATCAGCTATATCATAGGAAAAGTCAATAATGTTGGTTTATTAATTAACATTTCATTAAGTTTATATAAAATGTCATTTGCCAGACACAGCTGAATTTAATCTTAAGCCATGGTCACACTGCACTTTTCACCCCATTGACTTCCATCAGTGTTCCATCATCTCGTTTTATCCCGCCTCTTTTCGCAGCACTGTCCAACAAAATTTCCCATGCTCTTACTCTGGTGTGACCGCAGCTTTACTTTGTGCCACACTTATTTTGTTGATGTTGTATGTTGTATAAGTTCCAGTCCATTTTAATGAAAAAGTAAATTGATTTGACAAACTACTGTAGTTAGTATTGCATCAAGGTAAGCAAGTGACAAATATAGGTATTGGTATCTAAACCAGCAACTAATATCAGCTACTCAGTATTAATATCAGGCAAAATCCTTTCAGTGCATGATTCTTATTTGTAAAAAATGCTATGTGTTTTCAGAAGAACCTTGATGTTTTTAACTTATTAACATAGTAAGCAATTAAGCTTGCTTACAGAACAGCCACTGGCACTGCACCCTCTTACCTCACCTTCTCCTAAAGGTCTACATCCCTTCCAGGAGCCTCTGGTTGGTGAGTGAGCGCCGCCTTGTGGTCTCATCACAGAGAGGCTATAAGTCACTTCCCAAAACCTTTTCATTCCATGTTCCTCACTGGTGGAATGATCTTCCCATTCCCACACGGACTGCTGATTCACTTGTATAATTTAAAAAACAACAAAAACACCCATCTCTTCTAGAATCACCTGAACCCCTGTGAACAAAACCGGGACCCCCTCCTCTATCCCCCCCACCACACCACATGACAAACTCAAAAAGTCCTGCAATTCCGAGTGTACCACACACAGGTGAGTGAGCTTGACAAACCACCTGTAGAAAACACACTCTTTTTAAACGACACTTGCACCAGCTTTGCACATATGTACCAGACACATTTGTTAGAATCACTCAACATCTCTTAAAAAAAACTACATTTTGCATTTATGAAGTGTGCTTCACACAAGTGAGCAGGCTTGACAAACCACATGTACAAACTCTCTCTCTCTCTCTCTTTGAATGCCATTTTACATGACATTTATTGCCATACTACTGAAAGCAGCAGCAGATAGTTCACCTCAGATCTTGAAAATAAAATAAACCGTTTGAAATTTTACTTTAGAACTGTGACTCAAAACCACCACATAGTGATTCAGCACGTACATTTATTAATGTTAAAGAGGTTTAATATGTATTAATTAGATTATAAACCTTCCCGTTTCATGAGTGAGTGCATATTCTGTGCTTCTGAATGGTTGTATTTAAATTTCTGTCGTGTTTCGTCTGGTGCAAACAGCCAAACTGCTTACCACTGCAAATATCATCACGTAGCGTGTTGTTAGGACATGGGGTTACAATGTAACCTGCTCACCTAATGTTTACGCTCGTAATATTCATATTATTTGCTAATTAATAACCGCATGTGGAACTCTGAATCTGCATCTCATTTCGGAGTCTGCTACTGTCCACCGGAGGTCGCATTTTGGTCACGGACGTATGCTTTGAGAGCCTTCCTGACTGAATGAATCAAATACTTGGTTTTCCAACAAAGCAACCCCAGTTGCTGAAATATAATTGGCTAAAGTGGCAGTGGCGGGTTAAAAGAACCAAAACAAAGACAGTGTTCCGGCACGTAACAGACATTTTCAAAGCAGAATAACTGACTTCAGAATTGTTTTTCAGATAAACAAGAATGTTAACTTGGAATATTTCTTAAATATCTGCAAACATATTATGGTATTTTTATGCTTTAGAAGAGTCAAAAACTTACATACAGCGCCTTTAATTCTCTGATTACAAACAGTTCCTTCATATAATTAGCACTTCTTGTGTGTATCGCTGAATGCCTCCTCAATTGTAAGTCGCTTTGGACAAAAGCACCTGCTAAATAACTAAATGTAAATGTAAACATTTTTTGATGGACACAAGCGGCCTTAATGAAAATATCATATTTTTTTATGACATTATCGCCTCTGAGTTTGCTAATGAAATAACTGATGATCTCCATTAAAATCTCAGTTTGTGTTGCACTAAGATGCAACATCATTTCTGATGCACACGTGTATAAACCAATTTTGCGATCTTGTTCTGTTATTAATTTCAATGTGAAGTACATTAATTCTCATTTGTCTCTCAGATGCAAACAAAACTCATTCTCCTCGTAAAGTGCTTTATGGAGCCGCCCCTCTGGCAGCTATGATTAGTGGAGGCTGCGGACAGGCAGATGGATGGTGTGCTGTGAGACGGGTGGAAGGACCTCAGGCTGGAAAACAGGCAGAAAGACAGATGATGGAGGAGAGGAACTGCAACTCTCCATCAGCGTCTTCATCAAGAGTCACTCACTGAGAGCATGAGAGTGACCTCTGACCCTCGGCCATCATGTTGAGGGCCTGAAGGAGGTGGCTGATTGGTGGGTGGACAGGAAGAGCTCTCACTCATCCCTACCAACTGTCAATCAAACCGACGCCAATGACAAACGACTGCAGAGACAAAGAGAGAGAGTGAGAATGCTGCTCCTTTTTTCACAGCGTTCTCTTCAGTGGTGCATAAAAAGCACCTTGTTATACATCATTACAAGAGTTTTGATCTATTATAAAAGTGAACGAATGCAATATAAGCTTGTAAAAGTGGCACCATACTGGTAATGTGATTCATGCTGATGGAATATTGACAGAAAAAAAAAGAGTGTTACCAAAGTCCTTCTGAAGTGAGTCTCTTTGCTCAGTGGCAGATCCCTCTGCAGATGCTTTCTAGTAACGCAAGTACTCCACTCATTCATTCACTCACTCATTTTCTTTTCGGCTTAGTCCCTTTATTAATCTGGGGTTGACACAGCGGAATGAACCGCCAATTTATCCAGCATATGTTTTACGCAGCGGATGTCCTTCCAGCTGCAACCCATCACTGGGAAACACCCATACACTCCCATTCACACACATACACTACAGACAATTTAACCTACCCTATTCACCTATACCGCATGTCTTTGGAGTTGTGGGGGAAACCGGAGCACCCGGAGGAAACCCATGCCAACACGGGGAGAACATGCAAACTCCACACAGAAATGCCAACTGACCCAGCCGAGGCTCGAACCAGCGACCTTCTTGCTGTGAGGCGATCGTGCTACCCACTGCGCCACCGTGACGCTTTCTGTATTTTGTGCTTCATGTTTTATTTTTTATTTCCCCCATTTATTTATGCTTTTGAATTGCATTACGGGACCTTGATCTTCATTCATTCATTTTCCTTCAGCTTAGTCCCTTATTTATCAGGGGGTAACCACAGAGGAATGAACCGCCAACTATTCTGGCATATGTTTTCCACAGCGGATGCCCTTCCAGCCGCAACCCAGCACTGGGAAACACCCATACACTCTCGCATTCACACACACACACTCATACACTATAACCAATTTAGTTCATCCAATTCTCCTTTACCGCATGTCTTTGGACCGTGGGGGAAACAGAGCACCTGGAGGAAACCCACACGAACACGGGGAGAACATGTAAACTCCACACAGAAATGCCAACTGGCCCAGCCGGGACTCGAACCAGCGACTTTCTTGCTGTAAGGCGACAGTGCTAACCACTGAGCCACCATGCCGCCTAACTTGATGTTTCCTCCAACAAATTTTATCTAAAAAGTGACTTTTATTAACATTTTTATATTGTCTGGGTTGTCGTTGTATATTACGTTTCATAAACACTGTAATAAACTGCCAGTACATTTTTTGGTATTTTACAGACTTATTTCTCTCTATATTATTTCTTATACATTATATTATTTTAAAGTACTAAAATGTCAATAAAAGTCAGTTTGTTAAACTGTAGAGTTGAATACTCAACATCAAAAGTCGACAGAGCAGAGATCAAGGTCCCATAATGCAATTCATAACCATAAATAAACAGAAAACACTTGTGAATCACAAATTAGGGAAACTGTTAATTAACAGACATTTTTATTTTATAGTGTACTTCCATTTATTAGAAAGAGGAAAGAGATAAATATCCTAAACAGTTCATCTGACAGTAATGGTATCATCAGTATTGCTTTTTTTAGCTCATAAAATAAAAACACATTTTCTGTTTGGTCCTGCGAATGCATTGTATAGGCCACGCTGGCCTCTGAAATTGAATACATTTACATTACATTTACATTTAGTCATTTAGTAGATGCTTTTATCCAAAGCGGCTTGCAAATGAGGAACATCACAAGCTATTTATCATACAAGCACTAACAATGCACACACTATCACAATGATGAGGTTCAAGAGGAAACTAGAGCAGAAGCAAAAATGAGAGAAGATGTTGAAGTTGGTTTTGTGTTAAGGATTTGTAGTTGAATAGTTAAGCATGAATTAAGAAACTGCAGGTTTTAAAACCCTGTGAATGAATACCATCCATTACTCCAGTCTTCAGTGTAAAGCCTATTTCCACCACGGGATACACATTTTTTGGGAAAAGTTACAGATGAAAACATTGTTAAAATGATGTGCTTGAATTATGAAATACTCAAACATGAACTTTGAAAGCCTTTCTCTGGCTTCCAAAATGCGTCTTTAAAAGATTTAAAATGCTGTTGTGTAATAGATTCAGGTTAATGAATTGCACTGGGTGGGTGAAAATACATCAAACCGTGTACCTTGAGGCTGATTGTGAACTGCAAGAATTTTATTGTTTGTTTTTTTTCATAAAGTTGCTGTACAAAGTTTCACTTCAAATGCAGTCGCATCATTCAGCATCGCCATTATCATCTTTTGTTTTCTTTGAAATTGAATTAAGTGAATTCAATTGACATGTCACATCAGTCAGAAAAGCAGCCTTAAGCGTGGATGTGTCATCTATCAAGAGTACCAGTATATTGTTTCGTGAAATATGCAAAGCTACAAAGCTGTTGAGGACTTTAAAAGCCTCACTCATTCTTGATGGATCCAAACAGGCACATTTTGTACCTTTTTCAGCATCAAGGTACAAAAAATGTTTGTGGTTATATTTGCTGAAGATTAAAAGGTGATGTTATTTGTTAGAATGCATTAGATGTAAATTGTGTTTCTTTTGAAGGTGATTAAGTGTACAAGTTACATTTAACAAGTCATGGTTTTTAGCGCTATACTGTTCCAAGGGATACATATTTTTCAAATTGCTTGACCATGATCAGACCATGAACATACTGTATGACCATCACTCACTTGTCAGATATTTCACACACTAACCTCTCTGCTCTTCCAGCATTTACAATCTCTTTCTGTCATTCATCACTCATTCCTCTCATCCTTTCCACACTTTTTGACCTATACTGCAAGTCTGTTTTCACACCTGTCACACTTTTATCTGTTTTGTCCTGCTTTTTATTTTTTTCATTCAAAAGGGGGAACGAGGAAAAAGAAAGTGCTTCCAACAAGCAGCGAAAAGTGTCACTTTATTTGTCTTACTCTGCTGTCTTTCTGGTTAAAGGTTAAGCCGTTTAATTTTCTTCCAGAAACCCACTAGGGACTGAGACTCTTAGGACAAATTACCATTTTTTTTTCTCCTTTTGGTTTTCAACATTAGAGTAATAAGAACTGTTTGATGTTACAAGATAAACAGTATTCAAAACCCTCATTATGAAAGTTAAAAATGAATGAATGCATGAATGAATGAATGAACTGCTCTTCACACCACCATCAACACCTCCACCACACCCCGTCTCCCCAACACTTCAGTTCAGTGAAGATGATGTGCGCCAGGTCTTCCAAAAACAGAAGAGGAAAAAAGCACCAGGCCCAGATTTTGTAACACCAGCCTGTCTAAAATCCTGTGCTGACCAACTGGCCCCCATCTTCACCCTGATCTTCAACAGATCACTGGAGCTGTGTGAAGTGCCCTCCTGCTTTAAACGCTCCACCATCATCCCCATCCCAAAGAAACCCAAACTTACAGGACTTAATGACTACAGACCGGTGGCGCTAACATCTGTGGTCATGAAGTCTTTTGAAAAACTGGTGCTGGCCCACCTGAAGGACATCACTGAACCCTCACTGGACTCTCTTCAGTTTGCCTAAAGAGCAAACAGGTCTGTGGATGATGCAGTCAATATGGGAGTGCATTATGTTCTGCAACACCTAGACAGACCAGGGACCTATGTGAGGATCTTGTTTGTTGACTTCAGCTCGGCTTTCAACACTATCATCCCAAAACTTCTCCTGCCCAAATTAACTCAGCTCTCCGTGCCCAACTCTGTCTGTCAGTGGATCAACAGCTTCCTAACGGACAGGCAGCAGCTGGTGAAGCTGGGAAAATTCTCATCCAGTACCCGCACAATCAGCACTGGCGCCCCCCAGGGGTGTGTCCTCTCCCCTCTGCTCTTCTCACTGTACACAAATGACTGCACCTCAAAGGACGCCTCTGTCACAATCTTGAAGTTTGCAGACGACACCACACTTATCGGCCTCATTCAGGACGGTGACGAGTCTGCTTACAGACAGGAGGTTAAGGAGCTGGCTGTCTGGTGCAGTCACAACAACCTGGAGCTGAACACGCTCAAAACAGTGGAGATGATAGTGGACTTCAGGAGAAACCCCCCTGCTCTCCCCCCCACTGAGCATCATGGACAGCATTGTGGCAGCAGTGGAGTCATTCAGGTTCCTGGGCACCACCATCTCTCAGGATCTGAAGTGGGACACTCACATTGACTCCATTGTCAAAAAAGCTCAACAGAGGTTGTACTTCCTTCGTCAGCTGAGGAAGTTCAACCTTCCAAAGGAGCTGCTGAAACAGTTCTACACCTCCATCATTGAATCAGTCCTCTGCACTTCAATAACTGTCTGGTTTAGCTCAGCTACCAAATCCGACCTCCGAAGACTACGTCGAATAGTTCGGACTGCTGAGCGAATCACTGGTACAATCCTCCCTACTCTCCAAGAACTGTACTTATCCAGAGCAAGCAGAAGGGCTGCCAAAATCACTCTGGACCCCTCACACCCAGCACACTGCCTCTTTGAACTTTTACCTTCTGGTCGACGCTACAGAGCACTGTGTACCAGAACAGCCCGACACAGAAACAGTTTCTTCCCTCAGGCAATCCATCTCATGAACACTTAATGATAGTAATCATGAAACAAACATCACTGCTTGCTATACACTTTTTATACACATAAACACTTATTTAACAACATATTTTACATGCTAATTTGCACATAACAGCTGCTGTTGTATATAGTAATATTCCTGTACATACACTTGTCAATTTGTATATTTGCATTCACTACAACTTTCATTTTTTAAATATATTTATTATCTGTTTTTTGTCCTGTCTCTGTAATTCTGTTGCGCTGTAGAAGCTCTGTCACGAAAACAAATTCCTCGTATGTGTGAACATACCTGGCAATAAAGCTCTTTCTGATTCTGATTCTGAATGAATGAATGAACGAATGAACGAATGAATGAATGAATGAATGAATGAATGAGGCGTCACGGTGGCGCAGTGGGTAGCACGTTCGCCTCACAGCAAGAAGGTCGCTGGTTCGAGCCTAGGTTGGGTCAGTTGGCATTTCTGTGTGGAGTTTGCATGTTCTCCCCGTGTTCGCGTGGGTTTCCTCCGGGTGCTCTGGTTTCCCCCACAAGTCCAAAAACATGTGGTATAGGTGAATTGGGTAGGATAAATTGTCCGTAGTGTATGTATGTGAATGAGTGTGTGTATGGATGTTTCCCAGTGATGGGTTGCAGCTGGAAGGGCATCCGCTGTGTAAAACATATGCTGGATAAGTTGGCGGTTCATTCCGCTGTGACTAAGCTGAAAAGAAAATGAATGAATGAATGAATGATGATACATCTAAGTCATGAATTGGAAAAAAAAAATCACCCTTTGGGAAGAAACTGAACATTATAATCTTTAATTTAAAGATATTGCATATGGGAATTCTAATTCCTTTTTCACAAAATTAAGTAAGCAAGCCAGTAATTAACTAATTAATTTAAAAAAACTTAATCTTTCTACCCCCAATTTCTATGTATATTTCGTCATTTGTATTGAATTAACACTTTGATTTCCTTGAATGGACTAATTTGGAATGGAATAATTTGAACTATTGTATGAGGCTGTTGAATGCTTGAATCTGATTGGCTGACAAATAAGGTGTGCAACTATTTTCAGGGAAAAGAGCTCAAATTCAGCTAAAATGGTTCCAGAAAGATCTGGACCATATCATAGTTCTAAATCACATTTTACAGCCTACAACAGTGAATTTTGTTGTAATGTAATGTTACTGGTTCGAATTCCGGCTGGGCCAGTTTGCATTTCTTTGTGGAGTTTGCATGTTCTCCCTGTGTTGGCGTGGGTTTCCTCTGAGTGCTCCGGTTTACCCCACAGTCCAAAGACATGCACTATAGGTGAATTAAATAACACAAAATTGGCCATAGTGCATGTGTGAATGCGAGAGTGTATGGGTGTTTCCCAGTACTGGATTGCGGCTGGAAGGGCATCCGCTGCATAAAACTGCATATGCCAGAATAGTTGGCAGTTCATTGCACTGTGGCGACCCCTGATAAATGAGGGACTAAGCCGAAGGAAAATGAATAAATGAATGTTTTCTGCGGTAGCAAGCAGATAAACCAATGGAAGACTAATCCAAATAAACTCAAAGGGCAGTGACTGGACAATTGGGACCGAACGTGTAAATCTTGGGTAAAGTAGACTGTGTTTTATTCTCAGTAGACTGTAATCACACAGTCGATTTGGGTCCACTGTCACTCATTACTCTCTTTTACTGAGAGCTGTTAATGATGAACAATTCAAAATAGTCAATTCACTTTGCTGCACAATCACTCAGCAATTTGTTTACATTTCCAGTTAGCTGAAGATACTTTAAGCCTTAAAAAAGCACTAAAAAGGCAAAAAAAAGAGAGAGACAAGCTTGCAGTAAATCTGTTGATCCATGAAGTAAATAGAGATGTTCCTCTCCCTGTTTACTGCCTTTATGTGTTCTTTAAACAGACTAAGTAAGCTGAGCATTGCTAGAGATCATTAGGATCTGTTAGTGTATGTACACTATGTGTTTGAGCACACACAAGGGTTTGATACTTGGATGGCGTTGCTGTTGTGAGTCCCAAAGTTTCCATGTAAGAAAAAATCTGCAAGCTGATCCAGATCAGAGCACCGGACTCATTAAACTTTACACTTGACTATATCAAGGCAAACATTGCACAGCTAGTGGTGTATTTGCCACGACATGGGAAGCATTTGTTACCACAAATAAAGACAAGACCAGAGTTATTTCAGATGTCCAGGGAGGAAGACGCTCTGTGGGTGACTATGGTGAAGTCTATTTGCCTTGACCGTACAGTGCAATAATTGAAATAAGCATTCTGTTCGACTTGATCAGTTCTTGCAACGTAAAAAGAAATGAGTGATGTGATTTGGAGTTGTGATCATCGTTTGATATAAATGCTGTAAAAGAGATGTTATTTCTCTTTTTTGTTAGTATTTCTCTGTCCTTTTATCGGCATTGATCAACTGACCCCTTCAAGTCTTTGCATAAAAACATCTGCATATCTACAAGCATCACATGGGAATAGTATTTTGTTCTTGAATGAATCAGTTGAATGAGTCAATATGTTTATGTTCAGTTCAAATGAATCCAGTCTTATTTCAGATTAGAAAAAAGGAGCTCTGTTTGCTTCTCTACAGTTGGTGATGCAATTCTCATATTTGTTTACATTAAATATATTTCAAAGAGAGCTACTGGATGCCTGGCTGCCTTTTTATGTCCTTGATGGCATATTTGTTAGAAATGTTTGTTTTTGTTTTGTTTTTATAGCATATAGCACAGTCTCTTTTACTGACCCGTTTATGAGATGTAAGGTGAAAATAAACATTTCATTATATCATTAAAGATGGTTCATGGCACAGTGCATTGTGCACAGGGTATGTTTGAGTTGCAATCAAGGGTTTATATGCTTAAATTCTATCTATTCTTTATCACCTCTTCCAATCTGATTTTGATAGACCATAATTATTGTGCAAATGTGAACAAATAAAATGTTGAAATTGTAAGAGGTTCATCTAAATATTTTTAGTCTTGTAATTATGATACCAAAGGCCATATTTACTGAAAAGCTAATTATTGTGAGTTTTATGCGTGATCAGCTTACAACGAATGAAGTGTACAACACAGATACATTTGAATCTAAGAGTGAATTTAACATAGAAAATTGGGCTTCAAATAAGCAAAGCCAACAATGATATGCCAGCTTGATCTCACAAGGAAACGTAACTACTTTACGTATTGTCAGAAAAGTGGCTAAATTATAAAAATACATATGATTTCATTTGTATTAAAATGTACCATTTTTAAAGTAGACTTGCCCCCAAAACCCACCATTAAACCCAACTGTCACTGTGGGATGAGCAAATCATACCAAATGTATGAATGAGATTACAAATCTATATCAATTACCCAGTAAATCAAAAAATTTGGAATTTCCATTGGATTGCATTGGATGTGTCATATCTAACAAAACACATGCAAACAGTGAGTAAAAACTTGTTAAAGCTTGTTTGGGCATTACATAACAGTGAAAATTCCAAAAGAGGTTTTGTCATACCTGTCTGTCAACCCTACTGTTTTTCCTGGGATTCTCCCAAATTTTACAATTCTATCCCGCTATCATCCTGTAAAAGTATTTTCCCGTATTTTCCCCATATTTTCAATTTATCTATGAAGTGTGGCAAGAAACATTAAAGATCCTCCCTATATGCAAACCATACCGCCGAACTGCAATGGGTTCCCTTGCTCTTAAATGTGAGTCTGTTCTGTTCTGTGCTTTCATTTTATTTAAGCATGAAAACACTTTGAAATAAATATAAAAACGGCAGGATTCCCTGCCTTTCCATTACGGGCACCGTTGCCCCTCCTATGCAATCCTTAAAACAGTCAGTTCATGTAGTGGTGCGTGACGCACTCCATAGTGATAAATAGACGCTGTTTCTCAAACAGATTCTGTACACACAATTTGAAGTGGAGCGAAAGTGGACACTCTTTGTTTTGGGTGCGTGTTTGAACAGACATATACATGTAATAATAATAACATGTAAACATGTCGATCTTGGTGGGGATCAAGGGGGGGGGGGATTATTTTCACATCCCAATGTTGACAGGTATGGGTTTTGTCCTGGTGTAAGATGTTAGTAAAGATGCTGAGATTAAGACAAAAGCAATTATGAGGAAAAAAGTATAGACGTGTAACAGCAACAACAAAAAAGTAAAAATGCTGAGTGGTTTCAACCCAAATTTGTGTAAAAAGTGGATAAACCCAACCATTGGGTTAATTAGTAAAAAAATATATAGCCCAATGGTTGATTTTGTCTATGTGTCCTCCAAATGTTCTCTTTTAGACACTCTTCTTTGATTGAAAGAACAAGTTTGTTGATTTTAAACCGCTTTGTATTAGTGTTGCGAAGATTACTTTGCAAATGTAATGAGTGTAACGGGAGGAACGCTGGACAACTGAGTTGAGGAGTGATGAGTGCAAAGACTTCTAGGAGTTGAAGTTCATATCAGTAGCTACGTTTCCATCCACGTATTTTTATGTGCATTTTGGATATGCGCATAAAAAATCAGTTTATGGAAACGCCAAGATGCGCATAAATTTTGAAAATGCGCATAAACTACGATGGAAACACTTTTACCGAACAAATTCCAGTATGCGCATTAAAAAAAGTTCATGTGATTTGGTTATAAGAGATCATGTGATGATAAAAATGTTTGTAAATGGACAAACCAGCAAGCTGAGCACATTGTAAAACATCTGAAATGTTGTTTTGGTCATTCTAAAATGATAAAATGATAATATTAGTGTTATTATATTATTAATGACCTCCAGAATTGTTAAGAGCATCTGTGCTCCGAGTTTCACACCTTCAAACGCCACCACGCGTTCACTGCGTGTCAGCATTGCCTTCTGAGGCGCAAGTCATTTATTAAATGAGGAAAAGATTCACGCAGCTTCTCCTACCTCAGCAAATTCCGCTTTTACTGTTGATATTTGGCGCCAGTTAATCAGGAAGTGACGATTTTGTTCTCTTTGACTTGTTGGATGGAAACGCTGCTTTATTCGAACGTCTTTTATGCGATAATCCAGTTTTGCGCATAAAGTTAATTAGCATTTTTGGATGGAAACATAGCTAGTGGCACATGTGTAGTTCTCCAGCTATCTGCACAGGCTAGATCGCTGGTGATTATGAGTACAAGTTACATGATTTTAAATTAACATTATTTTAATTATTCTAATAATGTAGCACATAACATCTGATTATTTTTTTTTAATTTCTACCAATTTTTTGGTATCATTTTCAAACATTACCTTACAGCTGTACTCAATACTGATTACTGTCATAATTTATGTTCATACTTACTGTAAGGTTATAATAATTTGAAACTATGCACCACAGAATCTGATCTTAGCACCTCTTTTTATTGAGAAGCAATAAAGCAATTCAGAGCTAAACCACATCTTGAATCAAACATTATTAGCATGGTGTGGGAGGCAGGAATAGGCGATGCCTCTCCTATTTTATTGAATGACTGCTTACAGTTAACTGTGGACTAAATTACAGCAGATACCTCCTCAGGTTCAATACTGAATCTTTGAAGTCAATAACATTTTAAATAGTTGGCAAACATATTGTGCACTGAACTGTTTTATTTGCACCCTTTTCTAGATTTCTATGAAATGGCATCATTTCACGGTTGAAACACTGACTCAATATCACACTGACAAATATTTGAGACATTTCAGGAAGCTGTTCTGTTTCTATCAACAGACTGTACACCTTCTAATGGTAATTCATGCTTTATTCTTGATATAACTGTAGAACATTCTGTCAATTTATTTACTCCAACACTAGTTACAATATGCCATTGTAATATGGTCACACTATACAATGATTGTATTAGTTAATGTATTTACCAGCATGAACAATACATTTATTACAGTAAATATTCACCTTTGTTAAAGTTAGTAAACGAAAATAAAGTTGTTCGCTGTTAGTTCATGTTAACTAAAAGTGCATTAACTAATGTTAACAATGAATTTGCACTGTAATAATGCATTAGTAAATGTTGAACTATGATTAATAAATACTGTACTAGTATTGTTTGTTCTTAGTTCATGTTAGTACATACATTAACTGACATTAACTAATGAAAGCTTATTGTAAAGTGTGACCTGTAATACTTTAATTGCAATATTATGGCATTGCAATATTTGTAAATGCAGGCAGAAAGACCTGAACCATTTTATCGTTTTTGTTCATGAAGCACAGACTTTAAAATAAATAAAGAAAAAAGCTTTTCTCCTACACAGACAGCCAAGTTTTATTAAAAGCCTATCTTCTCCAGCAGCGAATTACTCCTGTAACAATGGCAATATTCTGAGAATATATTTTACTATTAGACCTAAAGACTGTGCTGTGCGTTTTGTAAGTCTTCAATTTGGAGCTTGTAGTCAGTTTTTATCACCTTCTTTTCAGACCATTAGTCAACAAATCCTCAGTAAACACAGCAGGTGTCATGATTCAGATGTGGCTGAACATGCTATGTCAGAATCTGCGAGTTGTTTACTACATAATTAGTCTGTCTCTCTGATCTGTTTAATATTTAACATTAACGATTTCCCGACAGGTTAATCAACCATTCCTAAAAATAGGACGCTGTGCATCATGTGACAATATTCCATCATCCATGCAATGTCGTGCTTCAAATGTAACCGAGAACACAATGAGCTCAGAGGGATTTTATTTTTGTATTATTTTAAGAGCATAAAGCACAAATTCAGCATATATTAAAATCAAATAGTAAAAATATGCCCATATGCCCTAAAACCCTTTAACTCTTCTAAAAACACATCATTCAACATCGAAACTTTCACCATATTGTACAGTTGAAGGCAAATATATGCATTAAACCAATGCATGGAAACCAATTTAGAATGTTTCCTATTTCTAATACTTAAATACTTTTGATGCTCCATTAATCATGTAATTTTATTGCAGTACTTTGTCACTTGTTGGCATCAAATATTTTAAATTTCTGTATTAGTTTGAGAAATTGATTCTGATCCATAATCATTTTAATCAGATCAATAGTAAACATGACTTCATGTAACTGATGATCTGGGACTGATAATTTGTATGATGCATCTAAGGGAACAACAATTAGCATTTGTTAGCATTTTGGCTTACTCACCCAGCCAAATTAAACGGTTGTTGCTAGATCAGATACGGTTGCGGCCAGAAGTTGACAAGAATTATTTATATAAATTACTAAATTACCCATTAATTGTATTTTATTAACGTCTACCCCTACCCCAACCCTAAACCCAACCGTCACAGTAATGTAAAAACAGTAGTTGTACCGAGTATTATTTATTAAATTACTCAATAAATTGTATTTTTTAAGGGTGCTTTCACACCTGTAGATTGATTGTTTTGTTCCGAAACAGGGATTACAATTGTTATAATGTTGCACTTTGCTCTTGGTGCGGTTCGCTTTCACACTGCAAAGATTCTAAACGCACCAAAATAGCTAAAACAAGTCATGTGTGAGATAAAACTTTCTCATACATAGTCGTTGGCAAGAATTATGCATAGGCTTTACATTATAGAGAGAAATAACAGATAAACCAAGACTGCAGTTCGGTCAATTTTCCTAACGAATAAACAGCTCTCGTTAATATTTGAGCATGCTTTCACTTTTTCATTTGACTTTTCATTTCATTTGATTTCATAGGAATTACATCCTGTCCTACTCATAATTCTCATATATGCCGAGACCACCTCATTCAGGCGATCTCAGACCAATTGTTTTGGCGCGGATGCGAGAGCGATTGCTGGATTCACATATGCCAAATAAACCGCGCTAACTGGGGAAAGCGCCAGGTTTAGAAACAAAAGTCTAGGTGTAAAAGCACCCTTAATGTTTACCCTTACTCCAACCATAAACCCAACCGTCACAGTACTGTAAAAATATTAATTATTGTTATACAGTGTCACAAAAATTATGCTATACTGACGTGCGTATCCCGGCATAACCGCAGCTGTATCCTATCTAGACTTTACCAAATTAAACCCAGCAGGCACCTTGATGTGTAAATGACATAAAAAAAAAGGTCAAAAATGCAAATCAGTTTGATGTTGATGTCCATTTGACCTTTCGACCACCAAAATTACGACACAAAAAGTATTAGGTTATAAGAAAAGTTTTATTCATCTGAAAGCTTCAATTTCAAATTACAAAATCCCTATAATGCATGTAAACTACATTGACATCAAAATGATATCAAAGTAACATAAAATTGGCTTAAAAAAACACAAAAGAATCTCTAATCTCACTTCTAATCGATTTTTGATGTGCTGTTGACGCCAATGTTAGATGACATCAAACTAGTCAATTGACATCAAATCGATTTGCATTTTTGACATTTTTTTTTATGTTGTTTTGAGATCAAGGTGCCCACCAGGAAAATCAAAGATGCATTTTATTATCATCAATAAAGCCATAGAAGCAGGCTTTATCCTAAATTATATATATATATTTTTTTCTGTTATATTTTTCTTCTATAATTAATTTTATAGACACACACACAAACATAGATGTGGTCATGCCTTGCCCATTTTGCAGAGATGCTTTAAATTAAATGATATTTTAAAAAGCATTTAGTTAGACAACTGTCCCAGGAACATCATATAAGATATTGATCTAAGGACATCAACCACTTGGTAAAATAAGCACAACCCAGGTTAATCAGCCATTCCTAAAAATGGGACACATTTAATCATGTGACTTGATTTCCAGTATTTCATCATTCATTCATGTCACACTTCAAAGTTAAGAACACAATGAGCTCAACGGAGACAACAAAAAGCTCTCTCTTTCTCTTCCTCGTCCTCACTCCCAGTGGTCTTGTTTTGGTGAACTGCTCCATTTGCCTGTCATGTTGTAGTGTATAAAAAGATCACCTCAGGCTTGTTTTGTGTCACCTAGTACGTTTTGTTTGCTGAATGGCCCCCTGCCAGGATCCCTGGAGGAGTATGTGTGTGTGTGTTTGAGCTAGTATGAGTGTGTTTCTTCTTCTCTCTCTCTCTGAGGAGGAGAACGAGTGTGTTTGTCTTTTAACGAAGCACATCACTGGCTTACTCTTTACTGCGTGACTGTGTTTCCATTAGCCAGCAACAGGTCTTTCGTATCTAAACGCCTACAGATTAAGAGTGTGAATATCAAGCTGCTTTACAGCTTTACTGAGAGGTTATTCAGCGTTACGAGGTGTGTATGGAATCACGCAGATGCCTGTGTTGAGTAAATGTGTGTTTAATTAAATGGATGACGAATCACACATGCGCATGCAAACTACACACACTCATTCATAAGCTTTACAAACTCAGTCATAATTGGTCATTTTAAAAAGAAATTATCTTTATCTGTATCTACTGTTAGCTGTAGATTGCTATTGGTTGTCTTACTTTCTTGTTAAAATGCTTACGCAGTGAAAAGTGACAGTAAAGACATGTTTTGTGTAAAACAATCAATTTTAAATAAATAAACAGTGACACAGTGGCTCAGTGGTTAGCACTGTCGCCTCACAGCAAGAAAGTCGCTGGCTTGAGTCCCGGCTGGGTCAGTTGGCATTTCTGTGTGGAGTTTGCATGTTCTCCCCGTGTTGGCGTAGGTTTCCCCAGGGTGCTCCGGTTTCCCCCAAAGACATGCGCTATAGGTGAATTAAATAAACTAAATTGGCCGTAGTGTATGTGTGTGAATGAGTGCATTTGGATGTTTCCCAGTACTGGGTTGCAGCTGGAAGGGTGACAGCAGATGATGCTGAGAATGAAAAAATATATATATTTGCCAGTGGATAAAAAATAGATTTATTGTCTAAAACAAATGTTTTTAATTATTTAGATATTTATCTTTTTGTATTTTACTGACATTTTATGTTTTTGTATAGAATAGCAATCTGTACATGCCTTTTGCACAATAATGATTTATATTTGGAGTTGTTTTGGTTTGTTTAATATTTTATTTAAATAAAATATATTTATTTGATTGGGATATTTTTTTCAACCACAAATGACATAAAGAGGCCAGAATTACATAGTTATGTTTATTCTTCTTCAGATAAATGGACTATTGTATTTATACTATTACTATCATCCTTACCTTAATAAAGATTTTTGTCAGGGATTTTTTTCTTTCCTTTTTTTTGTACAAAAATGGTCCTGCTTAACAATGCTTAAATGCACTCAAATCTATTCAATTTTAAGACACTGTTATTACCTTCTCTAAATCCATTTTCTTTCATCCTCCTGTATGCACAGAAGTATTAACATTTAATGTGTGTATTCTTTTGAGAGCATAAAATGCAAGCAACAAGACTTAAGCTATAAAATTTAAATCTAATTAATAATAAGAATCCCCATATGCCTTAAAGAGATGCATTTAATCACCCTTCACTTGTTCCAAACCTGTTTGTCTTCCTTACTTCTTTTGACAATGACAATTTTATTTATATAGCACAGTTTTTTACAACTTTCATTGACCAAAGTGCTTTTCTTTTGAATACAAGGGAAGATATTTTGAAGGAAGCTTTACCCAAACCTGTAACCAATGACTTCCATAGTCAATTGTTGCATATTCATCTGTCTTTTAAAACAGAATAGAACAGAAAAAGAAACTCATAATTGTTTGGAACCGCTTGAGGGTGAGTAAATAGTGAGAAATGTTTAATTTTGGGGTGAACTATCCCCTTAAAACTCTTACATTACAACACTTCTAAAAAAAAAAAAAAACACAATTCGCTATCAAAACAGTTCACCCAATTCCACAGAAAAAACAAAGCATGCATCAAAATCAATTAAAAAAACAACAACAAAACAATCAGAATGCTTTTGATTTCTAAAATGCAGAGACAAACTCTTTTAACTTATCACCAGTCATGTCAGATTCTTTCTGCTGTCTTTGCTTGAATTCATTTGGTTGCAACATCATTACCAAGCGCAATATGCAATATGAAAATGTCTCTTAGATTTATCTTCCACAGATGTGTGAAGTCAATGCACAAAGAGCGATTTCGCACGTGATGCACAAGTGAAAAGGCTTTTTTTATGGTAGTACATTAGAGAAAGTTAACGCTGATGAGAACAGCCTTTCAATCCCCTCTCCACATGCTTGTGTTTAATCCATCTCTCCTCTTAACAGCTCTCCGCATGTACCGCTATTCACTTCATGAATCCGCTGGACTTAGAAATTCCATTTAAAACAGCTGTTATTGCTGTAGATACACATTTCAGGAGGTTACAAGCGAGGGTTTAACACAATATGTGTGTATGTGAGTGTAAAAGAAAGAGAGAGTGTATAAATGTGAGATTAAATGTCTTTGTATGTGTGTGCGTGTGTGTGTGTAAAAGATAATGGGTTTTCTGGAAAAATACCAAGATATTTCTGTAAATCAAACCACTCTCTATTGCTGCTGGGAGTATAGTTCCAAACTGGCACCAAAATCTATATCTAGATTACAGTAATACAGCAGAATACATCCTCTGAAACATAAACACATGAAACAATTTGCTCGTATGAGTACTTTTCTGACCCCGAATGAATCTATCAACTAATAAAATATGATAATGTATTATGTGGGGCTGATAGAAAACCAAGATACAGTAAAGTTATTAGATATATACTTCGATAAAGGGGAGAATGTGACTTTAAAATGATGAATAAACCAATTATGAAGCACAAAGCGGTTAATGAAAAAAAGTGTGAATGAACGTAGTAAAAACATGATTTATTATTACACTTAAAAATGGTCTAATCCAGTAAAATCCAGCATCTTATTTTGTTTAGTAGTTTAATATTAAATATATTAAATGCAGCTTATTTATGTGATGTTAGAGCCGAAGCATTTTAGCAGTTATTACTTCTTTATTTAGTGTCACATGCCCCTTCAGAAATCATTCTAATATGCTGTTTTTTAGTTATTATTATTATTATTATTATCCATGTTGAAAAAAAAAAACAGTTGTGCGTTATCTTACTCTTTATTTCAGGATTGTTTTATTTCTAAAAGTAAAAAAGTAATAAAAACATTTAAACATAACTACCTGTTGCATATAAAAGATAGTTATTGTCATGTTTAAAAGCTGAATGCTGAATACGTACATACATACATACTGTACATACTGTCATATTATCAGTTGGAGTGGCCACAATACCCACTAGAGGGCTGATTATCACACACACACACACACACACACGCACACACACGCACACGCACGCACACACACACACACACGCACACGCACGCGCACACGCACACACACACACACACACACACACACACACACACACACACACACACACATGCTCACACACAAGCATTTTTGTTTTTGTGAAAAGTGGGTACATTACATAGGTTTCCATTGATTTTATACAGCACAAACCGTATTTTGTATTGGCCTAACCCCACCCTACCCCTATACCCAACCATCACAGGAAACAGTGTACAGCTTTACTCTCTGAAATAAACTCATTCTGTGTGATTTATAAGCTTTTTGAGAAATGAGGACATCAGCTGTGTCCTCATATTTCACCTCCTTTTTGTAATACCAGTGTCATACCTATGTCATTATACAGATTTGTGTCCTGACATGTCACAAAAACACGTACACACACACACGCGCACACACACACACGCACACACACACACACACACACACACACGCACGCACGCACACACACACACACACACACACACACACTTTATGGCAATTGTTTCATGTTATGGACTTCATCAAACATTTTTCTTGTTTTCTGGTTTCCTGTGTTTTGCCTTGTCTTTTGCTCCAGGACTTTCTTTTGAATCATGAATTGTTTGCTGCTAGCCCCAACCCTCACCATGTATTGGAACATTCTTGTGTGTGTGGGTGTGTGTGTGCGTGTGCGTGCGTGCATGTGTGCGTGTGTGTGTGCGTGCAATTATTTTCATTTTTCTTTATCTATTTATTATCTTTGTTTTTGTTTATTTTTTGTGTTTGTTATTTTTGGTTTTGTTTATTTAATTATTTGTTTTTGTTTATTTAATTTTCATTTCTGTTTTTGTTTATTTAATTATTGTTTTTGCTTAATTTGTTTATTTAATGATTTTTGTTTTTGTTTAATGATCATTTTTGTTATTATTTTTGTGTTTATTTATTATTTATTATTTTTGTTTATTTAATTATTGATTTTGTTTTTGTAAAATTATTGTTTTTGTTTAGTTTGTTTGTTTATTTAATGCTTATTTTGTTTATTTAATGATTATTTTGGTATTTATTTATTGTTTGTTTAATTATTGTTTTTGTTTATTTAGTAATTATTTGTTTTTGTTTATTTATTATTTTTGTATTTATTTATTTATTTGTGTGTTTTTTTATTTGTTGTTTTTGTTTATTTGTTTATTTATTGTTATTTTTGTTTAGTGACATCTAACCCTGGTTCCCCATATCATTCCGCAATATAATTATCATATTCATATAGCATAGTATTTATGTAATTATAATGAATACAGGACACTTGGTGTAAACTTGGTAGAAATAGGGTAAAACTTGCGAGAACAAAAGTGAGATTATCTTTTATTCTAATGATCAAAGAATTGCTGCTCTCTGTATTCACACTGATGTATTAAAATTGGGGGAATATATGAAAAGAGGGTTTTATAATATCTGACAAACTCAGATGTGTGGTGACAGGCAATTTATCTGAGAGAGGAAAACAAATGATGAGAATTTAAATGCGAGTGAGGGAGAAAGAGTGAAGAGGAAGACAAAGTCATCAACTCATTATGTCTGTCTCTCTTTGAAAATCTGATAATTGCTTCATAATGGCTCTCATAATGAAATATCAAAGCCTCTCCTAAATAAAACAAGCACATAAACGCGTGCCTGCAAACAAATACTCTAATTGACGTGTACTTCTCAAGGCGGCTTCTATAGAACAAGTTAACACACAATATCTACAGCATGAAATTACTGCTTAATGAAGCAATAAGCCTAAAATTTAAAACCGAAATTAATTTGTTTAATACAGATATATTTAACATCACTTAAGTAATCTAAATACATTTATTTATACCAATTAAGCACATTTTATGCATTAAATCAGGTTGTAATAGTTATTTAAAAGTCCTTAGCATGTTTTGCAGTGCACCTGTTGCAATGGTTTAACCACAATATTCCTTTCAGCAGTTACTATGGTAAAATCACTGTCCTGACATTGTTTTTAAAAGGCATGTCCGCATATTGACATTCTGATCAATACTTATAAGCTATTAATTATTCTCATGTTATAACTGATAACCTATATATATCATTAAAATTCTGTACAATCTGATTCTAATTCTCAACTGAAAAATGTATTTTTAAAGGTGCAGTATGTAAGTTTGACACCCAGTGGTTGAACTAGGTATTGCATTCCAGGATCAAAACAAACGCAAGCGCATATGTTGCCAGATTTAAATCGTGTTCTATATAAAAGCAAAGGCACGTGATAGAAGGAATATTCTCCATATTAAAAGGAGTTTTTGTTCTAACCAACTCCTCGAATTCTATTAAATTCTATAAATTTCTCACGTGTTGCGTCTGGTGCAAACAGCCAAACTGCTTATCACTGCAAATCTCGTCACGTTGTTAGGACACGGGGTTACAATGTTACAATGTTTATGTTTGTAATATTCATATTATTTGCTAATTAACAACCTCGTGGAACTCTGAATCTGCGTCTCATTTCGGAGTCTGCTACTGTCCACCGCAGGTTGCATTTCGGGCACGGGCGCATGCTTTGAAAGCTGAATGAATGAATGAAATATGTGGTTTTCCACCAAGGCAACCCGGTGATGAAATATAATTGGCTAAACTGGCATTAGGCGGGTTAAAAGAACCAAAACAAAGACAGCGTTCCGGCACGTAACAGACATTTTCAAAGCAGAATAACTGACTTCAGCATTGTTTTTCAGATAAACAAGAATGTTCAGTTAGCATGTTTCTTAAATATCTGCAAACATATTATGGTATTTTTATGCCTTAGAAGAATCAAAAACTTACATACAGCACCTTTAAACACTATACGAAACTGTAAATGATTATTAAATTATTAGTGTTTGTTTGTTTGTTTGTTTGTTTGTTTGTTTGTTTGTTTGTTTGT
>CAIGQV010019069.1:541525-556251 GCA_903798115.1 Danio jaintianensis | reverse complement strand
TGAATGAATGAATGAATGAATGAATGAATGAATGAATGAATGAATGATTTGTTATTAAATACATTTGCCTTACCTTTTCTATCTCCATATGAACAAATTTTCTGACATGGTCAGTTTGCTCAGTAGCTCACCCTGTACGATGTTGTACCTGTGATGCAGTGCGATCAGGTTCGATCTCAGTACGATTTCACCAAAAAAAAAAAAGCAAATCAAGTCAAAAATCAAGGTCAAACTATGTGGTTGCAGTTTACTTTTCTCTTATGTTTGCTTTTTAAGAACACTGTTGGCTGGGTTTAAGGAAGGGTTTAGATCAGTGGTTTTGATGGTTTAGGTGATCTGTAAAAGCTCTGCCTTCTCGTGAATGTGCACAAGAAGGACATGTATCTGAAACATACAACAAAATGTACCCTAATTAACATATTTCAGATTATCAAAAATGTAGACAGCGCCCTCTAGTGGATTTGTCATCTGAAAGGTGCAACGAAACATACCTGGAGGAATTTTTGAGACCAAGTGAGCCTGCTTTGATTTACTCATAATTTCATATTTCACAACTAATTTCTCAAACAAACTGTTCTTTATAAGCCCTCCTATTAGAGAGCATACTCTGCTGTGATTGGTCAGATGGCTCAGTCTGTTGTGATTGGTCTATGGCAGGGATGGGCAACTTTAGTCCTGGAGGGCCACTGTCCTGCAGAGTTTAGCTCCAACACTAATCAAACACACCAGCCTGTAGCTTTCTAGTAATCTTAATGACATTGATCAGCTTGTTCAGGTGTGTTTGATTTAGGGTTGGAGCAAAACTCTGCAGGACAGTGGCCCGCCAGGACCGAAGTTGCCCATCCCTGGTCTATGGTTCATAGTGCTTTTATTTTTAAGAGTGCAAATAGCTGTTTCTACCACCCTTTGTTAATGCACATTTTGAAGTATTGCAACAAGTGATGGATAGGGCAAAATTTAAATAAAATCCCTTAATTTGTAAAAACGTTTTGAAACATGCTTGAGGTGAATTCGGACTTAAAAAAAAATTAAAGCAAGTAATTAAAGATGAAAACACATTTGCGAAATAAACTCTGAAGTAGCAAACATTATACCAACATGACAAATCAGCTGTCTCTATTATTGCTTGCCTTGTTTACTGTTGATTACTAGGTTAACAATACCACAACAACTTGACGGAAATAATCTGCATTTGGGATTTTTTTTTAGCAAACTTTGAAAATATTTTAAAACCCTGCAACTGGCATTGATTTTACCATATTAATTGAAACATCGGAAGAACTGTACATTGACGGCGGCACGGTGGCTCAGTGGTTAGCACTGTCGCCTCACAGCAAGAAGGTCGCTGGTTTGAGTCTCAGCTGGGCCAGTTGGTGTTTATGTGTGCAGTTTCCCCCTGGTGCTCCAGTTTCCCCCAAAGACATGCGCTATAAGAGTGTATGGGTGTTTTCCAGTACTGGGTTGCGGCTGGAAGGACATCTGCTGTGTAAAAACAAATAACATATGCCGGAATAGTAGTGGTCCATTCCGCTGTGGTGACCCCTGATAAATAAGGGACTAAGCCGAAGGAAAATGAATGAATGTACACTGACCAATTACAACATTGTTGATGACTCATTGGGCTGCACGGTGGCACAGTGGGTAGCACGTTTGCCTCACAGCAAGAAGGTTGCTGGTTCGAGCCTCGGCTGGGTCAGTTGCCATTTCTGTGGGGAGTTTGCATGTTCTCCCCGTGTTCGCGTGGGTTTCCTCCGGGTGCTCCGGTTTCCCCCACAAGTCCAAAGACGTGGTAAAGGTGAATTGGGTAAGCCGTAGTGTATGTGTGTGAATGAGTGTGTATGAATGTTTCCCAGTGATGGGTTGCAGCTGGAAGGGCATCCGCTGCATAAAACATATGCTGGATAAGTTGGCGGTTCATTCCGCTGTGGCGACCCCAGATTAATAAAGGGACTAAGCCGAAAAGAAAATGAATGATGACTCATTTTGCTAGTTCTCATTTTTAGTAGACAATAACTTTATTTGATTTTTAAAAACATGCAGACCACTGCATTACATAATAGGGCCAGTTTTACATATAAAAGTCCATGTGATATATCATTACTACTTTCTTATATTTGTTCTTTAATATTGTATTTTACCTTGTATAATATTGACTGACTTTTACAATCCATTTCAAGTTTGTGTTTTGAGTTTTACTCTATAGTTGTGATGCTTAATGCTTCTAATAAAGTCTTAGCTTTTTTTAGGATTGTGTTTCTGGATGATCAACAAACTAACATTAAGCTCAGTCCAAACCATTTGTGTGAGATTATACTTTTGTGAAGTAAATGAAAGTGCAGTTTCTGTTTCATACATGATGCTTCTATTTTAGAGTTGAATAAGTAGACAGAAAAGTAAAGGTTACTTCGATTATGGAGCAGAGCTTTGTTGATTACAACCAAAGTATTATTACTTTTGTTGTGTGGCATTGTAAATGGAGTATAACTGTGCAAGGCTGAAAGAAATATGTCAGAGTTTTGGAGCTTGAAGTACAGCCTATCCTCTCAGTTTGGGATCAATTTATTCTTCTGTAGCTGATCCGAAAACAACATGACATCTGCAGGACTGCGTGCTCTGTTTCGAGCACAGTGAAGCAGCCCGATTCTAGTTTTAATTGTTCGGGTGTTGAATATTATACTCAAATGGGTTTTCAGAAATGTCTCGTTCTCTAGCTGTATTCATGACAAAATATGGAGGAACCATCTGTTACTTTCCCCACCTCATTTTGCAGGAACACTCGGAGGGAAAAGGAAGGTTGTTCTGGGTGCAGCAAAGTAAACAGGAAGAGTTCAAGCTTTTCTAAAAGCATGTTTCTCTCATTAAAGTGTCATCAGCCATTGGTCCGATTGCATGGCTATGCAGATTCAGCAGGTCTCTCTCTCTTTCTGTTTCACTCACCATTTCTCTAAGTTGTTTACTCTCTTTTTCATTCCATCTCTCTCCATTAAATGAAGGGATACGGGGTTACAAGTGCAACATGAAGAAGATTTTGGGTCTGCCAGCTATATTTGTGACTCTCTTCCTCTGGTCCTTTACAAATCTCAGAGAAACCATTCCTTTTTTTCTTAGTAACAGATAAAAATCAGATAGTCTTCTATTCCCGCCTTATATTCTATTCTATTCTATTCTATTCTATTCTATTCTATTCTATTCTATTCTATTCATTGTAAAAGTAAGCTGTGAATTAGTAAATATTCAGGTGAATAATTACAACAGTACAATAATAATTAAAAAAAATGCTGGGAACTGTATGAATGTTTGCACCATGAACCAGTATGTTCATCGTTACAATAATGAAAGAATATATTAAGTCAGATTTGGTACAATCTTGTAATATCAAGCAGCATAGCCAACAGTTTTATGCACAAAAAATATCACAATCCTTGCAGAGTTAAGGTAAAAATGACGCCACCACTCCAACATAAAAAATAAAGCAGCTTCTTTTGTTATTCTTTACTCATGCTAAATTAATATGCCCTGTTTAAAAGCATAAAGAGCTCCCTTGCTGTCAGTTTTCATAAAGTATTCTCCAAAACACAACGAAAAATCATAAGACACTGCTTTAAAATAATTTCACAAATCCTGGTGTTTACAAGACGCACACAGGACTTGACAAAAAAATTATTCCAACAGAGTAGCATGTTGCTAAGCTAAAAACAAGATATTAGCATAAAACACAAATAGCATGCACAATTTTTCAACCCAAGATAATTGGAAAAATGTGCCTTTGGCCCATTTCAAAGTGAAATGTCTAGTGAGTGGCAGTACAAGGTTAATGCTGTAACCTACCTTGTCTGAAAAGACCATACTACCTAGACTACTGTATATTCAAAAAAATATTTGCTGCTTGTTCAAACTACTTATTTAAAATGAGCTGAAACAACATAAGTCTTGAGATATCTTTGGTATAACCAAATTGCATTATGTGCAATCCACTTACATTTGTAAAAACAATTAAGTTAAGTTAATCTATTTGTGTTGTAACAACATGAAGAAATTATGTGGAAACCATGTTAGCAAAAGCAGATGTGTGACAACATGTTTGCTAAAGAAACGGGACTTACAGCACCCAAGTGTTCAATATGTTAATAAGTTTTCAATATGAAGCTAGTCATAAAATTTAAGCATTAAAATGTATTATGCGTATGGTAAAAGTGCTCTTGTGTTATTGTTACACCTGTATTATACAAGGAACTATATAAAAAATTCACACTTCTTTCCCATTACTTAACTTGCTCTAGATCAAAACAGAAATGTATACACTTAGTCCTGGTTCATTTAGGGTGCTTTTACACTTGGTTCAATTGCCTGGACCGTACCCAAGTTCGATTGTTTCCCCTTGCCACCTTCACGGTTGGTTTTTGTTCACACTGTCTTTTTTCCTTCTGAACTGATCGAGCTGCTATTGTGTGTATGGCTGTTGCTAGGTGACGGACACAAAAGCAAAGTGCCAAAATGGAAAGACGTACGCACATCGCGGTCGTTCTGCTTTTACTGAATCTTTTGGTTTTGGACATACAGAGAGTGACTCGCGTCCATCTGCCACAAAAATATTATAAACATTCAGAACATAACGCGATGTCTGCAGAAGCTGTTTTTGGATGAGACAAGCAGACACATTATCACTGTGATTGGCTCAGTCTCGCTTGTCACCAAGGTACAGTACATGATACACAGACACACACACACACAAATGAACATTATGAAAACGATAGTTTGTTGCACAGTTGGCGGTTCACTTCCGTTATTTGGTACGATTGCATTCATACCAGAAGTGAACCGGACCAGAGTTCACATGAACCTTACCACAGACCACCTCTTTCAGGCGGACTCGGGTACGGTTCACGGGTGCGCACCCGAATTCAGAAGACACGTTCACACTAGCTAAACGTACCGTACTCTGACATCAAACGAACCCGGGTGCGGACCAAAAGTGCTAGTGTGAAAGCACCTTTAGTGTTCAGAATAAGCATTAGGTTGAACACACTCACTGTATGTGCACATGTGATGGTAAGAGTTCATAAAATATGTGAGGGATCGAAACAGCACCAGGAATTCCTCTGTCACAAACACAAACAAAACAAGAAGATAAGTTTCAGATGCCTGTATAGTGAACTGACTAAAAGAAAAAAACCATGCTTAAACATTCTGTCCTTTGGTTGCATCTTTTTTTGTGTTTGTATTTCAGTTGAACCACACCAGAGATTGTGTGGAAGCAGACTGAGATGGATATTTTCAGCTTTTCTAGCTTTGTGGCAGTGTTGACTATTCAAATGCATCACCACAACAGAGCAATTACACCAATCTTTAATTGAACCAAATCTGCCAAGTGAGAACACACCCTTAGTCTTTAGTAACTGATTACCTGCTTATTTAATTTTGTTGGTGTTTTACAGTTTCTAGTGTTGGTGTTTTACAGGCACTAGTGTTAATCTTGAAACTGCACTGAATTAAATGGATAGGTCACCCAAAATTGATATCTACTCATCATTTACTCCCCCTCAATTAGTTCTAACCCTTTATAAGTTTCTTTTTTCTGTTGAACATAAAAGTAAGATATTTTGAAGAATGTTCGAAATCAGTAGCCATTCACTCAAGTCAGTGGTTACCTTCAACTATCTGGTTACCGGATATGTGTTCAACAGAAGAAACAATCCTAACCCTCTGGGGTCGGCAAACACATTTACAGTATGCGTTTTAGCACATACAGTAATCTATAAAAGGAGCATGAAATACTCATTCATATTTGATCGTATTGATAAGGCAAACACAGATTTGAAAACTGTAAAGGGTCTATTTTTATGTGTATATATTCATCAATGCAACAAAACAATATGTTTTTGTAAAATTTGTGAAACAGACATGGAGTGCTTTCTTTTTCTGTGTCTTCTGACAACATGACTGGGGGAGAGTGGGGCACAAAGTAACACTTTTTGGTTTTGGCCAAATAATGAACAAAGTAATGGGGTTAGACAAACCAAATATTTTTTTTACCAACAACACACAAGCCTCTCCTACAAATGAGCACTGAAAGTATGATCGCCGGACCTATGGTTTCTGTGCAGTATTGCCAAAAGTGCCAGGAGTAAAAATGTTACTATTTACCCCACCTGTGGGGCAAGTTGTAACAGACAGAGGGTTAGTTGTAACACATGCTTATAAAGTCAGATTTCACACAATTATTTTAAATTCAGTTTACTTTAAACAGTATATTTCCTCAGTACTTAACTCAATTTTTTTAATTCTACATAGCACAGCATGTTTATTTCTTTATCTATTGGATAAACACATTTGGATTTATTTGCATTATTATCCATTATTATACAATGCATTTATTTACATTATTAGCAATAAAAAAAAAAAATTATATTAAAAAATATTCATTCATTCATTTTCTTTCCGGCTTAGTCCCTTTATTAATCTGGGGTCGCCACAGCGGAATGAACCGCCAACTTATCCAGCATATGTTTTACGCAGCGGATGCCCTTCCAGCTGCAACCCATCACTGGGAAACATCCACACACACTCATTTACACACATACACTACGGACAATTTAGCCTACCCAATTCACCTATACCACTTGTTTTTGGACTTGTGGGGGAAACCGGAGCACCCGGAGGAAACCCACGCGAACACGGGGAGAACATGCAAACTCCACACAGAAAACCCCAACTGACCCAGCCGAGGCTCGAACCAGCGACCTTCTTGCTGTGAGGCGAACGTGCTACCCACTGCGCCACCGTGACGCCCTATTAAAAAATATTTTCTATTAAAACATTTTTTTTTTTAAGTTCCCAACATTACACTCAAAATTCAAAAATGATTTTGTTAGTTTAATTGGTGTCCAGCAGTGTGTGGCTTATTTGTAACACCCTGTTACAACTAACCCCGCTGTGTCATGTTTTCCTCAAAACTGACTAGCAGTCACTGTGTGTTTTTTACATCTTTCAAAATGGTTACATCTTTTAGCCTAGAAGACGGTAATCACAACAATATAAGATTTTACGTATATACTTTCACAGATTTTTTTAAAATAAAAAAATATAGAGTATAATAAAAAATACTTTTATGCTGCAAAAATGGTTTCTCCTGTGTTTCTCATCCAAATTTTGCTGAACTTTTTCAATAATTGGTAGGAAGACGTCTGCCGACACTGGTGAAAACCTCGGAAGCATGCCATGGTTAACCCTGAGCAAATACCTTAAAACTCTGTTACATTTTACCCCATGTTACTTTGTGCCCCGCGCTCCCCTACCTGCATAAAGCCTGAAATGTGCACATTTTAAACTCTGTATGAACAAATATTCATTGCTTTAGTAATACGGAGTAATACGTATGGATACTGTCTGAGCTCTTCATTATACCGCTAATGAGTTCCCACCTTCAGCATTCAAATGCAAATCATGATGACAGCTGCCTGAACTGGCTCACAAACAAACACAGAACCTCTGGGTAGAAACATTGTTTCATTTTCACTTCAGGAAGTTTTGAAACAAGTTTGTAACACATTGAGGGTGAGTAAATGATGAAAGAATATAAATTTTCACGTAAAATATCCATTCAAAATTTTTAGTAAAAATTAATTCCTCCTGTGCTGCAGAATAAAGGCTTTTATTTGATTGAACATTTATTTAATCAGTAACAATTTTTAACAAATGCTTTCACTTATACCTTATTGCGGCACATTCTACAATTTCACTCTCAGTCAAACGATGCATTAGTGTACTTCCCTAGATTTTCCAGGAACTGTAATGTTGTTGATGATGCCACTTTTTGCTAACTGGTGTTTGGGCTGAGAGTAAAAAAACACAATTAGCGATTTTAAGCATGCAGGGATATCGAGTTATTAACTACATCTTCTACCCACACCATTTCTCTCAGTATAAAACCATATTGAGTCACGGCTCTGGCAAATGCAATTAATGAACTCTGGATTATTTACCACCAATTTCATCACAGCCTGTCTGACTGTTTAAATACAGATAAATATGGGCCAATTATTTTACTGGCCTCAGTGTTCTGAATTGAAAAAAAAAATGGATTTAACTTCTTAAAGAGGCTAGCGCACATGTACAGGAGAGAAGAGAAGTCAATTTTACATTCAGAGAGCATCGTGGCCATTGGGGTAAGACGCAGGAAGAAAGAGCTGATCATACGGGAACAGACTGGCTTGATTTGATGCTTGATTGAGTTCTGTTTGAAGATCTAATCTATTTCAATTGTGATGAGCGGGAGGGAGAAAAAAAACAGATGGGGACGACAAGAGACGTACATTAAAAAGGGGGTGAAACAAGAGGGATTGCCCACGAGAGGAAGTCCTGCTCTCTTCTGAAGTTCTGAAGCAATTCAACCCTAGCAGATAAGAGGAAGGAAGGGATGAAAGTTAAAAGAAGAAGACCATAATGAGGGCCAAGGTGCAGAAACACTTTTTGAATGTTCAGGGGTGGAATATGTGCCTCCTGTCAATGAGGGAGAGAAGCCTCTTGGGGGCTTGTGTCTTGACACTCTCCCATCGTCTGAGCTACTTTGGCTAGATTTAAATAATATAAGAACAAAGTCAAATGATTCCTCCTCTTCTCTCTCTCGTTCACTTTTCTCTCTTCCTGTATAGCTCCTCAGAGAATGGGCTTCTGTGTGATAGATTCACTATCCTCATGCATGCTCTCTCGCACAAGAAGATCACAGAAGACTAACATTTCTGCTGAGTGATTTCTGTTTTCTTTGGTTTCGTGTCATATACTTTTGAGCTTTCGCTGTACTGATCTGATCTAAAGTCAGATATAAGTCTGATCTGATCTAAAGTCAGATACAGTATAATATTATTTTGGCTTCTAAACCACATAATTACTTTATTGTTTGTGATGAATTATATTACAATTTGTTTATATCAAAATTATTTGTCTAAAACTGTCAAATCATCAATTTATTTATTTATTTATTTTGCTGAAATGTTATAATGTGTTTTATACACACATTATTTTATTTATGTATTTAGCTCATCACTGTGGCTTTTTTTTACACGGTTTTCTAAATGTTGCAATTTTCATGATTAAAGATGACTGCATGCTTTTATTAACTTTTTTATTTCTTTGCCTAAGGGATACATCTTGTTTCATATAAGTGTCAAGTTTCATATAAAATTCTTACACTTTATTAATAATCTCATTTAAAATAATAATACGATATAGGGTTGTTATCAGTCAAATGAATAAAGAGTCAACAACATCCATCTTTCCACTGTACAGGAAAAAGAAACAGCTAAAGTGGCATTATGATGTCTTTACACAGACAGTTTATTCATTCATTCATTTTCTTTTCGGCTTAGTCCCTTTATTAATCTGGGGTCGCCACAGCGGAATGAACCGCCAACTTATCCAGCATATGTTTTACACAGCGGATGCCCTTCCAGCTGCAACCCATCACTGGGAAACACCCATACACTCCCATTCACACACATACACTACGGACAATTTAGCTTACCCAATTCACCTACAGCGCATGTCTTTGGACTTGTGGGGGAAACCGGAGCACCCGGAGGAAACCCACGGGAACACGAGGAGAACATGCAAACTCCACACAGACAGTTTATTGAAGTTCAAATGTAGAATTTACATTTCTAAATTACAGCTGCATAAATAATGCGATGAGCTACATCATTTTTTAATAGAGAGAGCAATTTGTTCAGCTGACTCAATTAAGAATGATATAAATAAATAATTGAATCATTGACTTGGCTGATTAGTTCAAAAATGCTGAATCACCAAAATAAAACTCTGCTATTTTGCTCACTGTATAATTTTGTTTGGAACTAAATTTGTAAAACAGTCAACATTGACAATATTATGTCTAAAATAAAAGTCACGTAATATTACTCATTTGAACTATTATATAAAATCCATGTCAATTTCCATTTGTCTTAAAATTCATACAAAAATGAATTGTCATGTTGATTATACATCGAATGCTATGAAAGATTTTACCACAGTATGTTTGTTATAGTTTTGATCTATTGTTCTCTCTCTCTCTTTCTCTCTGTCGCACACACACACACACACACACACACAATCATGCAGACACACACACATGCACACATGGGCGCACACACAAACACACACACACACACACACACACACACACACACACACACACAAACATACACTTGCACAGCTATCTTTATGAGGATTTCCCATAGACATAATAATTTTTATACCGTATAGACTGTATATTTTACTCCCCCCTTACATTTTCAAAATACTTCCCTACTTAGTACATAGCACTGTCGCTTCACAGCAAGAAGGTCACTGGTTCAAGTCCCGGCTGGGCCAGTTGGCATTTCTGTGGGGAGTTTGCATGTTCTCCCCGTGTTGGCGTGGGTTTTCTCCGGGTGCTGCGGTTTCCCCCACAGTCCAAAGACATGCGCTATAAGTGAATTGGATAAACTAAATTGGCCATAGTGTATGAGTGTGTGTGAATGTGAGAGTGTATGGGTGTTTCCAAGTATTGGGTTGCAGCTGTAAGGGCATCCGCTGCGTAAAAACATATGCAGGAATAGTTGGTGGTTCATTCCGCTGTGGCGACCCCTTATAAATAAAAGAGTAAGTCGAAGGAAAATGAATGAATGAATGAATTTAAATCTTGGTGTGAGCTGAACATGTTTTCATGGTATTGAACCACATTCAACATTTATGGCCAGTCGCAGGGCAGTGACATTTTGTTATATTGAGTATTTGCAGTCAGGGTAGTTCGTTTGTCATTTTGAGTAAGTGCAGAGGACTTCCTGGTATTGGTTTAGTGCCACAGAAAATGCACCTTAAAAATCTAAATATAACTTAGCAGGCTTTTAATTTATGATGTATCACATTTGTTATGATCCACAAGGTCAGGCTGAGCACTGACCAGAGTCATAAAAAAGAATTTGTTAAATCAATCGTAGAAGGATTTGTGAGCTCCCTTTAAAAAACAGCACCACAACCCAGCCTGAGCGTGTGTGTGCGTGTGCGTGTGCATGTGCATGTGTGCGGCTTAATCACTCGAGCTCGCAGCACTTCTGGTTAGTAGATTAGTTTGTGTCACCAGGGGTCCCTGCTTTCCTGAGGTCCCTCTGTTATTTCTGTCTGCTTTGTTTAGTGGTGTATTTGTTTCCTTGTTTATTATAGATCCTCCAGATTGTAAAATTGTTTTGAATATAAATGCCGCACAAACTCTTCAATATTCTCCTCAGGTGAGGGCTGATAAAATTCATTTCATTCGGCGGAATCTTTGAGACGCTGATTCTTAATCACCTAATATCATGCCACAATGAACAGATCGCAGAGTTGTGAGTCAAGACCGCCTGAGATGAAAAAGAGAGAAAGCAAAAAGTGGTGCTAATTTATAGCTAAATATGATGGAAGTAATTGGGGAGGACTTCAGTGGGACTGGCAGAGCAAACACTGGATGCTCCTCAGATGGAGCATGATGGAACTTTTGTTCTGCAATACGAATTCCAATATGCTCTCGCATGTATGAGTTCAGCACAAAACATCCACCTTTTATTGCAATGCGGAAGTAAGCTATTTTCTGCAAATGTGTTTCAGTAAATGGTCCAAACGCTTGCACTATAAACTACCACACTACCTGTGTGTTTACGATAATACATCAAAATGAAAATATTATGATAAGAAAATACCAATTTGCAACATCAATCAGCATAAAAAGCTGTTTTGAATAACTAAAAAATAAATGGAAATGAATGAACCTGACAATTTAAGTTACAATGGCATGTGAAAAATAACATGAATATACTTTATTTTTTAAAGGTGCCATAGTGCATTGATTCAATTGTTAAACTGATGTTACAACGATGTCTACATAGTAGGCACTGCATATGGCTTAGGTAAGTAAAAACTGACGTATTTAGAATAGCATTTTGAAGATTTAACATGTAACAACAGATTTAACAACACAGATAGGAATTAATATTAACCTCTACATAAGCATATGAGTTTTATCAAATTTATTGCCATCCTTTCACTTTAGAAAATATCACAGTAAGAGCTGAGTAATATGACACGATGCATAAATGTTAATACTCTGCAGTCTACATGCATTTGTTTCCTCATTATACACAATATACACATTAAACTTACAAAATATATATTTAACACTCACAGGATTTACATGAGATCAAGGAAAGGATCAAGGGTGTTTGATACTCAAGGAATGTCATTTCCATATGTCTAGGCACATCCAAATATCCATTATATGGCACCTTTAAAGTAACCTTAGCATAGTGATAGGTGCTTTCAAAACATTGCTTCATGTAACATCTGTCAATAATTTATACTTGCACATATCACTTAATTCAGTGGAAATGCCTCTTTATATCACAACTGTCCTGAAATACTTTAAAATTTCAATGGTTTGCCAGTCCCCAAGGTAAACCACTGAACCAGTGTCTGTTTGCAAAGTGAATTTGGAAAGTGTTTCAAATAATTTAATCCAAAGTTTCAAAAAGGCTAGTTTCTCCCATTGTTTCTTTAATTTACACAGTCAAGTCTTTTTAAAGTATATTAAAAATGTTAGAAAGATTGATCCTATCTGGTGTCTGTCCTTTTTTTCCCATATGTACAATAAATATTTAAACTTGTTTATTCTAGATTTGCAGATAATGTTTAGTCCCCTTGTGTGTTTTGATAAACACACACGTCTTTATCAAACACAACCATATTGTTTTCATAGTTTGACTGTTTTTATCTAGTTTTTGTTGCATTTTTAACCTACCAGTATCCCCAACATGGTGTTTTGACTGCTTCGAAACAGAAAATCATTTTCCAAAACATTGGTTCGGTTGATTCAAAGCTTCGAAAAGTTAATTTCTCCTATCACTGCTCTAGTGAATATGCACAATTGAACAGAGGCAAGTAGGTGATGGAATTTTATATGGATAACTCCTTGACCCGCTTAATTTTCACATAGGGAATGGGTTTACTCACATGCACACTTCTGACAGCTTTATAAAACAAAATGCAACATGACTGCAGTGCCTTACATCTGACTGCATGACATACAGCAGCCATTATGCATTGGACCAACATTTGAGCTGATAATGAATTTCACATCAGACATTGTGCACATGTATAAAGCTTAAACCATGCTTATGTCAGCTCTCGTCTCTCTCAGGGGACAAAACATCGAAAAAAGAAAAAAAAAATCTAAAGCTCCCTGTATTAGGTTTACGTGCCCAAACAAACTCCTACACTAAAACACTGGCACTCTGAAGCCAAATGAACTAGTTGGAAAAAAAGAGAAAAGAAGGTTATAAATCGCCCCCACGCACACTAAGGTTCAGCATTTCAACAATTGGACCTTGAACGTGCTAGCAAATATTGGTGTAGGATGATTTTGAGGGCCTACAGCGCATTGAGTTGTAGAAAAACATGTTTCTGTCCTACTTAGGAACACATTCAGCTGGAGTTGAGGAGCTAAAACCAGACAGGACAAAGTGGGAGAGGAATTGGTGGCATTAGCTGGCACTGCAGGCTTTAACCGGCATTTTCATGCAAATTCAGTTGGCACATAATGTAAAACTGTCTGCAAATGAGCTTTGAACGAGACCGGGAGATTTTGAAGGGTTTATGTTGCGATTCGATAAAGGTAAGCATCGTACTTCTTCATGCACAAAACAACTTTCAATTTCCAGCCATTCAGAGATTACACTGAACACAAAAGGAACAAAACAGTGTGTTGTACACTAACCTGTAAACAAGAAAAAGCTTTTTGGACTATTGACCAGTGCATGAATGGGGCATAATCCCTCGAGTCGGAGTCTTTCTGTCAATAAAGCACAGAGACAGACTCTTGATAGATTTTAACGGAGGGGAACAAGGAAGGTAAGGAGAACGAATCTACAAGCATCATCGTTTTGCTATGGATTTATAGAAGACCTTCCCTTGAAACTTCACAAAGACGCTCATTCATCCTGTGAACGCTGCCAGGTCCCCGAAGCGCAATCCATCTACAGCTGCCTCAGAACCACAACTATGTCAGTTGACCCCCTCTGTACAACTTTGCCCTTTTTTTGACAAACAAACAGCCATTTTGGCTCAAACAGAATGTTGAAGAACAGAACACCATCCTTTACGTGTACAATCAATAAAGAGCACTGGAGGGAAGATGCTCACAAATCCTTTTATTGTGGAAGGCAGACTGACAGCAGGTCAGCAGAGTTGCCAGGTCTTATGAAAGAAAGGATCTCGGCTTTAATCAGAACTTGCCCAAAGCCAGGCCACAGTCAGAAACAATATGCTAACATTTGCTAAGTCTCTATTTTAAGCATTTTAAACTGAAATTCATGTCCAGAAATTTTTTTATTTCATCATGGAATAGATGTGAGGGTGTGATTTTATCCATGAGGAATTGACTGGAATATGAAAGCAAGGTATTAAGAGTATTAATATATTACATACTGTATACATTAATAGCAGGATTAAGTAAATTGTGTGCTTAAATACGTGATGCAAAATAATCAATATTTAAAATGATAACATTCATAAACATTTTTTAAATGTTAAGTTTAGCAAGTTAGATAAATATAACTTTTTTTTTTAAAGATAATGTTTATATATTTACACACACACACACACACACACACACACACACACACACACACACACACACACACACACGCACACACACGCACACACAC